>JAPYZM010002201.1:0-14708 GCA_030522845.1 Psyttalia concolor
TTCTCAACGTGTGTGGTTACATCACTCGCCTACGGCTCGTGCTGCAAACTCCACACACGTTGAAAACGAAATTGCCCCACACGTGCTGTAATATACTATATCCATACCGCATTGACAACATAGAATTTCATCAATCAAAAACCCAATACGAAATTTTACGAGGTGCACAGCCTTGAAAATCTCTTATCCACGACAAATCCCTTCTCCTTCTACTATTTTATGTTCCCGGCGTAACACCCGATTTAATATCTCCAGTCCCTGAAAACGGTAAGTTTTTAGAATTCGCCGATTATACAAATTGACACGAGAATACTTTCCCTTATCAAACAAATATCCTTTATCGATTGTTTGTGTGCTCCACGTGAACTGCAATATAAAAATTGTTTTGCCACCTCAAACTTTGATTTTTAATCCATAAAATCACGAGACCTGAGAGCTAAATTTTTTCTTCCCTGATTAGTCTTCGATTTTCCAGAAAATCCTCAAAAGACCATTTCATCTCACCTGCATGTTATATGTTTACGATTCACGATTTACCGAAAGTTCTGTGCACTCACACGGCAAAAAAGATTACTTAACCGAGAATAAACAATATATTTTCGATGCAGTGAACAACATATAATTTCACTAATAAAAACCCAACCCGACATTTTACGAGCTGCACCGTCTTAAAGATCTCTCATCAACCGCAAATCTCTCCACCTCCTATTTTATGGTCCCCAGCGTGAAGCCCGCCTTAATACCACCGGTTTCCCGAAAATAGTCCGTCTCCTCCAAACCTACATTATTTTCATCCGTAGAAATACTATCCCATTACCCTCTATATCGACAGCGCGAATTCGACTTGTCACCGGCACACGGACGGTTCAAGAGTTAACCGGGAAAGAGGTGAAACGAGAGAGTGATGGAGGGTGTTAAATAGTGATCCGGTTAGACCAGGGGATCCCGTCAACATCAACTTGCTCGGCCCCAACGTAATTACACTCTAAATTATGTAAATTCAATTTCACCTTGACAAAATCAATTCATTATTATCGTACATACCCCGGAGGCCCGATTTCCCCCAAAAATAAGAATACTTGTGAATCGATTTTCAGTATTATCCACCGATAAGGGGCAAGATTGGTGTATCCCATTGAACTGAGAGCCGTAATAAAGAAGAGAGAGGAGAATGAATAAAGAGGAAGGCCAAAAAAACCAACTCCAATGTAAGCGACGAGGGCACTGCCTGTATATAAGAACTATCTATATAGATAAGATAGATCTAGATATTTTTATTAGGTCCCACGAGGAAGTATCCCCGGAGAATGATAGATCGAAGGAATATCGACGGTGGCTCGAGTACAAGAGCAACGAGGACAGGGTGGGGGTGAGGTTCAGATGAAGGAGAGAGTGAAGCGAGGAAAAAAATGAGAGGAATTGGATTTTGTCGTAACTCGCGAATGTCGTGATTCGATAAGGGCTCGATGAGGATGCCTGCGCGGGGGGCACAGGGCTACTAGAGGAAAAAAAGAGGGAAGGGGTGAGAGTGTACTCTGGCGAATCGGGAGTGCCAGCTTGTCGGGGGTTGACGCAATCGAGTCCCCGGGTGAAAATCTTTTTCTCTGCTGAGACTCACATCGACGGACACGTTATTGGGTCGAATGGAAATCACGTGAGCTTAAATCAGGGTCTATTGTTTTCGACGATTATCGATATGTTTTTCGAACATTTTGAATTTATTCTGGGGCTCTGTAAAGATTGTTGTTTCCCTGTTGAAAGGACTTTAAAACTAAAATATTTTAACATTTTGTTATGTGTCTAGGAGTGATGGAAAATAATGTTGCAATTTTGTGTAATAAGACTGCAATTTTATTGAGCTTGTAAATTGAATAAGAGTTTTTATAAATGGTTTCGTGTTTATTGAACGTAAAGATTTTTTTTAAATTGTGCTGTTATCAGTAAATCATAGAATGACTCCGAAAAATCAAAATTATGAAGCTATAGAGCCATATCAATAACCCCCGAAAATCTTTGACTACAGACGACTGGATTGGAGGGTTGAGGCATATGGGGTGCCCATATGCCTGTGATGAAGGCTTTTGGTGATATGAAGGAACTCGTGAGGGGGGGAATTCACGCGCAACGAAGAGGCGATGTGATGCCTATCCTGCTCCCCGTACATTCAGTAATCCCGTATCAAAGGAACTGGGGTTATAACAGGCTTGCTAACGCTCTCGGGCTCTATTTACTTACACGCGCATTTACGGGTTGCAATATTTGTCACAGGACGGTCAATCATTTTTTATTTTATTCATGTCACAATCTACGTTGATCGGCGTGACAAAAGCCTCAGTAAAGCGCATATTTTACTCGAATTTTTGAAAATTCGGAAGAGTATATGGAACGTCACCAAACTGAAAAATGAAAATTTTTGTTTTTTTTAATGGTTGTTATGGTAAAACCATAAAACGATTGGTTGGTCACACCGTGTCTGAAAAGAAACTTTTCAGTCGACATTAAAAATTTTGTTTGTACCCCGTGGTATTATATCACGCGCCGAAGGCGAGTTTTCGACTCGCGATATAATTTTCCCACTCCCAAAAAAAAACACTTTTCGTCATTAGTTACGGAATATACTAATCAAAGTTAAAGTTTTGGAGACAAAATATGATATCAATAATAAGTGAAACCCTTCGACTAGAGAAGATTGAATTGACTGAACAAATGACGGAGAATTCATGTGCAATGATGAGGCGCTTACACTGTTAGAGAAAAATGTCAAATATAAATATTAACGAAAAATTAACTAGTAATCTTCAGGACTGACACTGAGGACAGATTAGGAAGGAAAAAATCATGAAATTTCAGGTTTTACCAAAAATGTACTGGAGGTTCAGAATTTTCAGCAGGATAGCGACAACATTTCCTCAATTTAGGAAATTATTCAGAAATATGACAATCCAGTGCCGAATGATAAACAATTTTTGGGAAAACCTGAAAGTTTAGTAAGTTTTAGAGGAAATTAAACTGAAATTTGTAGGTCTCATCGAGTTCCCCGTGAAATTCTGAATCTCCAATGACGGAAGTCCTCAAAATTTCGTGGTAACTTCAACGCGTAAAAAATTGCGCAAAAGAATTCTCATAAAAAAATTTCTAGCACGATTTTTTAACAGCGTCGAAATCACCAGAGGCTCTGTAATCTCGTGTTGAAGGGACCGGAGTTACAACGAGCTAATTAACGCTCTCGCTTTGAATTCACTCATACGCGTATTTACGCGCCACAATACTTGTTACATGACTGTGAATAAGGTGCTGGGTGCTGTTTTTTTTTTCGCGCGGATATACTTCACATTGCTATATTTCATTTTTCCATTATTATAGTTATTCAGCTATTTTTCCATTTTTGTTCTTTATTAAACTCTTATAAGTTGTTCTACTGGTTTAACCTAGTGACCGATTGACTATGCTATACTACAGACTACCACTATGGGTATCTCCTTTAATTGTTTTCACTTCACTTTAATTTTCCTCGACATTCCTTTTCCCACTTCTCTCTCTCTAACTAGGACTAGTCTACAGGCATGCGTACTGTGTACCGCGCGTGTGCATGTCTCTTATTGTGTCGTTTGTATGTTTAACTTGCTGTGGGTATCGGTGTTCGCTTAAGATATAATTGGCTCTTAATGGGTTAAAGTTATTTTGTCTAGGTGTTTTTTTTAAATATTATTTTGTTTATTCTCTTGCTTTCACTGCCTCATTTCAACTAATTTTCTTATATACTCTTTTGTTCTTTGGCTACACACTCACACATCGTGTAAATCTATATTGCAATAAGCCCACTCACCTTTTTATTACACTCATTACGCCTTTGTCGAGCTTTTGGCCTGTCAACCAACATTGCAAAATTCATCGTCACCCTAAAGTTTATCAATTATCTACTTATTATTTATGGCCTTATTCAACTAACCTCCTTTCTTCACGGTGGTTATGGGTTAATTAACGTGTCATGTCGTTTCTCGCGCACTATCCTACACACACGGCCTTGTGTATTTAACTATCACTTAATCAACTAACAACTACATCCCTTAGTTACATTATACATATGCATAGGAAGGCAAGTTCGAGTGTAAAGTGAAATTGTTTTTTCTTTTCTTGTTCATAAAAAACAATACCTTTTGTACTTTCACTCCACACTAGTACTAGTCCTACATTCTCTTTATTTATATATATATATATATATAATTTTTTTGTTCTTCGTATATATAACTATTTTCATATATTCATTGATTTATTTATATTATGTATATATGTATATTTTTTTTTCCGAACTTTAGTTATTTCTTCAATCGCTTTTCTATCAACTTTTTTCGATCTCTCTCGATTTCTTCGTTCGGGGTTAAAATGTCCCCGCAATTGTTGGTTTGAGAACAAAAAAAATACATTTGGGGGGAGGAAGGCAGACGTCCGGGGAGTCTACCTTCCTCGAAGAGCCTGAGAGGCGAGTCGAGAGTGCCATGAGTCCCAGTAATTCGTAGCGCGAGAGGAATCGATTTCCTATTTCTTAAAAGCGTGCAAAATTCCAAGTGCAGCAATGGGGATGTTTCGGGATTGAGGGAGGGGAGGGGGGAGAGGGTAAGTGGATGGGAGGGGTGAGAGCACTTGCCGACGGGAACGAGTGAAAACGAGAGAGTGGCGCAAAGCAAGCACAATAATTTCGACTACGTTTTCTCGATTATTGCGATAGCCTGATTCTCGAATTCTTCGTATAATCTCATTCCCCGTTACCCATTCCCGTCCCTCCTTTCCCTCAGGGGTGGCAAATAGAAAATAGTTATTCGTACATGTCCCCGAGACAGGTGCTTGCAGATTGACACAGAATCGAGCGGCTAAATTTCCTCTCACATTTTCCCACGACACTCTTGACTCCCTACTCCAAAACATTCTCGGAATTTTTCTCATTTTCATTGCCTCTTTTTTTTTTTAATTTCACCTATAATATTTTTTTTTTCTCCTAACTAATTATATACACCATTTTATAATGTTCATCCGTGGTACACGGACAAATTTCGTTTGCATTCTCAGTTTTTTTTTTTTGGGTGGGGAGGGGTATTATTTTTGTATTTTTTCCACGTTTTTTTTGGTTTACTGACGCACACTCAATATTGAACCACGTCATACCCTACCACTAACCTACCACGTGTTTTTACTTAGTGTAAAATATGCCTGCTCGCAATAGTTATACACCGGCACTCGTGTACATCCATCGACTGAGCCACTCGTCAATTTATCAATTGTTCAGATTTTTTTTTTATTTCGTTTTGGATTAGCTATGAGTTATTTATATTTGTTGATATTCTTCTCTCTCGCGTTCCTTTTCGCCATTCACGTTGCACGTGTCGTGATCTTATTAAGGCTACTCGGTTTCGGTATGCGCGCTTGATGAATTCCACAGATGGGTCTTGAATTTTTTGAATATGTTTGTTTACGGTCTTCGGGAGGGTCGTAATATTCGTTGATTCTCTTTATTATTATTTTTTTTTGTTGTTTTATGGAGAAATTTCAGGCAATTCTTCTCGGGTAGCAGGAGAAATGCTGGGAATATTGCACTCGGGGACGCTACGTTGGGCGGAATGTGAGGGCGGTAAAAAACTGCTGCTCTCATCGTGAATTTTCACAATCAACTAGTTTCTGGAGTAGAGGGGAGACGATACGGAAAATCACGGGGAGAATATCATTAATCGTGGGATATTCGGGGGGAATAGAGAGTGGGGTTTGGGGTGGAATAAAAATTGAGGCCAGTTGGAACGGAAATGCCTGATAAAGTTCGGAAAATTATTGGCTTCTCTGTTTCCATTTTCTCTTTTTTCGTTCTGTTGATTTTCGCATTAGCTTCTTTTGGAGAAATTCAATTCTGCTAGAAAATATCAAATAAAATTTTGTGGAATGCAATGGGTTTTTTCAAAAATTTTTCATTTTTGGAATATTGTAATGAAGTTTTGTTAATCTGCAGTAATCCAATAGTAAGAATAGCGATTATGAATTCATCAACACAAAAAAATTATATTATAATAAATTATAAGTGTGACATCAAACCAATAAAGAATTTTAAGTATTTGTAGCTGAAATTTCTGATTCACTTACTGCAATTTTTTTGATATTCTGGTTTCATTAAGAATTCTAGGGATGTTGTGTGTTGGTGAGGAATTTCACGAAGAAGTTCATAAACATTCTACCAAAACGTTCACTACAAATTGAAAAACTGGTCTTGTTCTGAATATGTGAGAAATTACATTTGTTTCGACTATGAATATTCAATAGCATTGGCAAAATGGTAACATTCCGCCGTGGAATTCGAGGTGAATCTTGTATATTCTGGAGAATTTAACAGAGAATGTAAAGTATTCAATAGGAAATACCAGTCAATACATATATGATTTTTCTAAAGACATAATTTTTTTTAATTTTTCCAATTCTAAAGCGGTTCTTGTTGCGCACGAAAATAATCATAGAAAATTTGATGCAATTATTGGAACTCCATCAAAATTTTATTACAGTTTTTTTGAGAATTTGAAATTTACAATTTTTGAATTCAAAGTTTGAATTCGAATCTTTTGAAGGGTTTCATTTCGTACTTTCATAGACTCAAGTTGAAACTTTGATTATGTCAATTAAAAACTTTTGTCAAAAACGTTTTCAAAAACGGTCAATTTATGATCGTTTCAGGGAGAGAATTCCCCTAGAATTTTCACCGAGACTGCCGAGCATTCCTCGAAGAGCGCCCCAGGTTTTTCAATTATTGAATTTCTCCAGTACGATCTCGAAAAAAAACTCGAAAACAGAAACCACCACTCTGACCATTATGCCCCACAATCCCATCACGATGCAATTTTCCCCAAACTTTTCTCCATTCACCGGTTCTCCATCTCTTGAAGCATGTACAAATCAAATAGAGTTTAATTGAATGTTACAATATAACTAGTTTGCCAATGAGGAAATCAGAGAGTGTACCGGGAGTATTCGTGTGTCCGGGGCCACAATTCACTAACTGTATTTCACCGATGTCGATGAGCCGGGCATGGCTGTCGAATGGGTTAGTTCCCTCATTTCCTACTCACGCGTCACACGCAATCGACATGGGTATCGAACACACCGGTGACTCGGGAAGCAATCATCGCGGAGTGTATTTCGATTACGATAAATCGACAAACGACCACTCGATCTCTCTCTCTCTCTCTTTCTCTCTGTCTCACCCTTCGTTCCGACATTCCCCCGATTCCCCTTTTAGTTCTACCTCAATCGTTAATCACGCAAAGTACCGACAAAGTACATTGGGGGACAGACGAGGGGAAACAGATCAAAGCCACGGAGACACTGAATTCAAATGAAAATTCTCTACCCCAATGCAACGAATTGCGAAGGAAAGCCCGAGAAAAATCTTGTACGTTATTAATTCGATGTATGTCTCAACAGTTTTATACAATCAGGGCAGCGCTCAATCCACCGACTGCATTCATTTCTAATTACTCTCGCCGACGTTTGTAAATTCTCACTATCTCTAACCAATAATCTTCCCTCAAACAATTGAAAAACACGGGTAAGAAATTCATTGAAAAAAAAACCAAGTGGTGGCTGTTAAAATTACGACCGGGCAACTACACGCGCACGCAACGAACATCATTTAAAATTTCTCTCTCAACTCTTCACATTTCACCAACTACGTCACTTTTGATTCCGCGAATGGACTCGTATGCATCAATATAATATGTATCTTGACATTATATTAATATGTATATTATATATCTACCTATCTACGTTGGACTGTTTTTTTCTCCATTTTCTCGATTAATTTCTTAATAACTTCTCAGCCGCGAATTTGTAAGTTGCACCCGAAAAGTACGTTCGAAGTAAAAGCCTCTCGATTTTTAATAATTCCGTCGAATTGTGCGCATACGCATGATCACAAGTACCCAGCAAGACTCAACGCGGAAATTCTTTCGTATTGATTAATTAATATCGTCAATCCTAATCCACGGGGGATGGGAGACAGATCGGAGCGATTAGAGTTACTGACGAGCCCCCTTTTCTTCCACATTGTTGAGAAAATTGGCCTCGGGTATAATTAATGCACAGTTTCTTTATGTTCATCATTCTTAGTGGGCCCCATCGATGTACAAACTATCTATACAAAAATAACGGTTTCGCTTTGGCTAAATTGCCGCAGCGGCGCTCCACTCTCACTCGTCATTTTTTTTTTCAAAAAGATCCTGGGAAGTGCGGAGGAACGAAGGGAATAAACCGTCCAGAGAGACGGATTGGGGGAATCGTTAAGGAGAGGGGGAGGAGGAGGGGGAGTAATAAATTTTAATTTAATTTCATTACCGTTGAAAATCAGACGTGGGACTAGGACTCATCTAACGAGCCTGCAATGAGTCCGTTTTTGTCTTCTTAATAGCTTCGCGACACTCACACAGGACAAAAAATTTCGTGAATTGAGAAAATTCAAGGTAAATTGATTATAAAGAGATGACCGTTTTGTCTCGATGAGTTCAAAAATTAGTAGTTTAAAGTGGGTATGTCTTCATTTCAATTTACAGTGAATTTGTCTCGGGAAATCAGAGATGAAAGGCAAAACGGATCGTCTTTTATTGACAATGGCATGAAAATGGCCAATGGCAAAGGGAAATTTCGCCATATTTCAATCATTCTCAAGGTATTTTTTACCCCTTAAAATAACACCTGACTCGCCCAACTGGTATCCTTTGATCAGACGATATCGAAAGTAAAAACGATCTGCTTTAGAGTCCTTGTTCAGTGGTTGAATATACATCGAAATTCTCCGGTCTCTGTTTGGTAATCTATACATTTTACAAAAGAATAGAAAAAAAATTGAAAAATATATCCCGCATTAGTATATGGCGCTGTATGCCAGAGAGAGTGAATGAAGATGAGCAGAGTGAGAATCGCGTGGATCACGTTTAAGCGATATAAATTTACGCAGGAGTATCTCGTTCTACATACATATCATTTGTTCGTTATCACACACGAGGCTAAAACCCAAACGCACCACAAACCGTTCAGTTTCATATATTTTAATCTGGTACTTTGATTACGACGTCTGTGGAATTTGAGAATGCAAGGATAGGGAGGAGGATTGATTATTTCTTTTGTTCTCGCTGTTGGTGAAATTTGCTCATGTTTTATTACAACTCTTATGATTAATTCTATCACTCCATTTTATCTCGGATGCCGCGTTGATCGATAATGGTAGGTATCTCCACAGGACCTCCCACCTGGTGTTCCTCCTCCTCCTCCCCCATCTCCACCTCCTCCACCTCCGCCTCTGTCGCGTTCTCTCGTGGCTCTTGGTGTCACATACTTGGTTGTGCCAATCCGCGTGATACTAGTTAGGGTATCGTTGGTGGCGATGGTAGTGGCGTTAACGTTTGTTCCTGTTGGTGAGGGGTGCTTGCTTACCATCACACTAGGAGGCTAGGCGTCAGCCAGTCCTCATCCGCTAGCTGGACCGCAACCAAGAACACACTTTACGATTTGAACACACAAACGAATGGTTAAGTCTTGTGTCCGAATTTTTTCGAGAGAAAAGGCAAATTAGTCTATTAGTTCAGGTTTTTTTCGAGGCTGGTCATACGCCCTCTCTTGCTCATGTCCGTTTTTTTTGTTCAATCAATCTACGGTGGATGCGGAGAATCAAAGAGGACACGGGAATTCATTATTCTGGGGTTGAGAATATTGATCATTGGTTGGGGGGGAATTTTTTGGGGGTGATTGGACGACGCATTTATCATTGACCTTTGTCCCAGGAATTTCACAATCAAATTCTAATTTAAGGCTGCGGTGGGGAGGTATGCGGAAACTGCTGCAACGCGGTATTTTAGGTAATGACTATCGATTGGAAAATTGGATTATTTTTTGTTTAATGATTTTTTTTTTCGATTGAATTACTAGAAATAATTGCAGGGGTTTACAATTAGTTAATTCATGGAGATTTTCAAGACAACTGATTATTGCCAATAATTGAGTTATATTTACCATTCAACGGAATTCACCGTTTGCGCGCTTAAAATATTTTTTTACTCTGCAAATCGTTTATGCAGAAAGTAAAAAATGGACTTGGAAACCAATTCCCGAAGATGGCTGATAACAAATTTGTACTCTGGCATTTATATTTGTATTTATTTATTCGTATTTGTATTGGTATTGGGGACATTCGATGCCAACCAATATTTGTTCAAGATCACGCAGTAATAAAAATTACGAATTGCTGAAAATTTACGTCGTTTTGATATCGTCTACTGCCCTAAAAATTATGAAAATATTATCGTAGAGGAATTTAGTAATGCATTATCAATCCACTCATTTTTTTTTTCAGACTAATTCAAAGTATAATCCAAACAGTAGTTATAAAAAAATCAATTTATGACATGCGATCGCAAATTGGGGCTTCCAAAAAAAAATTAAA
This sequence comes from Psyttalia concolor, assembly GCA_030522845.1. Classification (NCBI taxonomy): domain Eukaryota; kingdom Metazoa; phylum Arthropoda; class Insecta; order Hymenoptera; family Braconidae; genus Psyttalia; species Psyttalia concolor. The sequence goes on from JAPYZM010002201.1 coordinate 10,463, forward strand.
TTGATTTCTGCACAGTTCAAGTGAAAATAATCGAACGTTTCAATTTAAGTATCTTGAATGTCTCAACCAAAGGTTTCCAGAACTGCTTGTAAGATTTAAAAATCTCTATTCGATCGTATTAAAACACCAAGCGTCACCTGCCAAAAGTCTGAATAGAATTTTTTTTAAATCGAAGAATAACGATTTTTTCCTTCTTTAGGACACCCACAGCGAGAGTTTTGTGACTATTCCGTTTGACTATGTATGCGGATGAGATGCTGGGCGTCAGCATATAGGGTATGAGTCATTAGCGTGACGTAGTAGGGCTCTGTGCCTCACGCATAAAGGAAATGGGAAGAAAGAGAGCAGTAGGTCATGAGAGTGGACAGAGTGTGGACCTCCTCGGAGCGCGTAAGCTGTCAATTATGCAGCAGTTCATTAATCTTATTTTGATCATTAATTCCATTATTATGTTATTAACCAATTAAGTTCATGTTATTGAGAGAAACCCCTTACAACGATGAGGTATAGAATGCTCTATTCATTACGATCAGACCGAAAATTTCTCATCCTCTCCAATGACACCACTCGCCCCCGCTCCCTCCCCCCTCACCTCATCAATTCTCAACCAGAGGGCCACTTCTCCCAACAATATTCTCAACTCTAGGATAATTTTTTCACCGTGGAAATCCATCTACCCAATATTTTACACATTTTAAGCATTATGCCATGGTGCTATTCGCCAGAAACGCTCGATCAATCTCGAGTCACACCAGCCACACAGTAAATTCAATTCGTCTTTAGATCGATTGCATTTTCCGACCTTCTTAGTGGTCGAGACGTGCCTCGAGAATGAGCCAACGTTGGCGAATATACGGTGCTGTTATACAGCGAACTACTAGCATAGAGTGAACACAGGGGGAGAGGGGGGAAAGGCTTGGAGGACTGAGAAGGATGAAGGGGTATGCACTACAGCTTCGACACATTCGATAGTAACGACAAGGCAGTTCTCGTGCACTGGCAGTGGCAGCAATCAGCGTGTCTGTGAACCCGACATACGCTATATAGAAATCTCACTTCGTCCGATCCCCCTCCGACTCTCACCCCTCCCGCCCTCCCGCCCTGCCGCCGCGCCATCGCAGGCGTTAGGTTTCCTCCCGCTAAAGTCGAAGCTCCTCGTTGATAATTCCAACTGCTTTTCCATAACACCCGGCAATACAGTGCATAACAATTCGACTGGGAGTGAGTCCTTGAGATGATTATTGCATGCTTTTGTTGCTGCGTGCAGGGACACATTCAGGCGAACTAGCTTGTACGTTCAATACAGTTAATCAGAATTAGTTGTACAGAGAGAAGTGCCGAGTCATTGTTGAGACAACATATATTGAGTCCAGAATAGGGGAATAACTCTGGGGTATGAGAGCTGAGAGGGTGATAAAGAAAGCCAATTTCTTGAGTCGAGAGAAGCTGAGAATTTTATTTACTGAATTCTTCAAGGCTAGAAATTTCTTGGAAATTGAACAATTATTTCATTTGGAGATTCCTTGGTGTGAATTCTGATTTAATTGAGAATTAAATCGTGTGTGAAATCCTGTATTCAAGGGAGAAATTTAGGATAATTGGACAATTTTCATGTTCTTTTCCAAAATTCAATTTTACATATAATTCAATATTCTGTGAAAGGTAACTATGAAGAAATTGATTCAAGCCAATTTTTTAAAACTTGTAACAGTATTTCGTTGGAAAATTCGTTGGAAAGTTTTATTAAATTTCGATGGGATCAATTGATGTGTATTAAAAGATTTCATGAGAATATCTCGAATTTCTAAGAAAATGCTACTCAATTTTTATTGGACTTGGTGTTTTAAGTCGACTATGTTGAACGATTTTGCAACTTAATTGCCCTGTTTTCAATAGAAATGTTCAATGGAAAATAATTCATTGGTTTGGAAGCATTGTAATGCATGGAATTTGCAATGTAGTGCATGGTCAACTTTTAAAAAATGTAATGAACCAACGCTTTACAAAAGACCAAATAACGTGTACTTTTTGGAGATTATACATATTAATATGCACTAACTCTGTACATTGGTTTAGCCGAATTGGGTCAGTTATTTATTAGAAATCACCATCTTTCTTAATTGTTTATTGTGAATATCTCGGAATTGTATCTACTCTCTACCAATTCTTTTAAAAAATCTCGCTTGGTTGTCTCCAATCTCAATTACCCAAAATATGCATACCCGTTTATACTAAATTTGGAAAATTCTTTGTTCCCCCAAAATTGCAGACAATAGAAGTGCCCCATTCGACGAGGTTACTCGGTATTATAGTGATAATTTTTCGATAATTTTGTTGGATCGAGGTAACTACATGGCGCAGTTCTATCGGCTAAAATTTGAACGGAAAAAAATTTCTCGAATACGACTCGAGCTACAAAATTATCGGATATCTTCCGATAGATTCGTTGCAAACAAATGAATGTGTCAAGTTTTCCAGGTTAAAAAAAATCAAAAAATCACGAGGGGGTGAAGTACGAGTGCTATCTCTCGTGGTACTATAAGCGATAAACCAATTTTTCCCTTTTTCGTTCAAAATCCCTGTTTGTCCACTAGCTAAATACGAAGAGTGAGTAATGGTAGTTAAACAGCTAGTTTTTGAATAGACCTATCAATTCCAGATTTGAAATTAGCTTTCCTCTTGTTTTTCTTTACTTGACATCTTCTATTGATCAACCCTATTGATTCAAAATAAGCATAAATTTTTATAGAAGTCAAATGAAATTTAGTATTGAATCAATTGTTTTTGGTATGAAATTTTTTAAGGTTCAGAAAATATTTAAACAATTCGTGAGTAAATATTGTTTTGTCATTATTTATGCTATAGGTGCCCGTAATGGCGCATTCGCGATCCTAACTGCGCTTTGTTCGGTACAATCGCGGATTACGGGCACAATGACATAAAATATTGTACGAAACTTGTATGTTATGGTGTTTTTCGGCTCATGGGATCATGACACTCGACTTCGGTTCGTGTTACAACCTACCGCGAACCAAAAACACCACAACGCACACGTTACCTGCAATATTTTATGTTATTGTGCCCGTATTCCGCGGTTCGACCGAGCGAAGCGAGCACCTATTGCATAAAATACTATTTTGGGAGTTTTGTGCACCTCAACAGTTGAACAACGATGTTTAAGATAAAACGGCAATCTATGCATAAAGCCATGCAAACCAAGCACAATGATGAGAATGAGGGGTTATGATATTACCTGGAATTGTTGCATCGGATAGGCCATCATTTGTGCTGGGGGTGGTGGGGGTGGTGGGGCAGTTTGTACACCAGGAGGCGCCGTCACAGTCGTTGCGTGATGGGGAGGTAACTGAGGTCCTCCGGGTAAACCCTGGCCCCATCCTGCCGCTGTACCCGCCGCATGAACACCCATACCCAGTCTGTTGATTGATCAATTACAATTCGTACGTTAAACATAATATTGGTGTGGGATTGGTAGTTGTATGTCTAGTGGGTCGGAAGACCTGGAGAATTGCGTTAATTTCAAGGATTATTTTGCGAATCTTGCCTAGTAACCGATTGTGCATACGAATAAATATTTTTTTGTGATTATGAGCGTTGCAGTTCAATTTTCCAAGTCTAGAATTGAGACCATTTATCGGCTCTCGTTGCGAAATACATTTTTCGACAAAGTGAGATGGAATAGTATATTTCGTAACTGGCGAAAAAAGTGGTTTTTGACGCGTGGGATTATATCACTCGCCTTGGGCTCATGATATAAACCTCCCACTCGCCGAAATAGTATATTTCGTAACGAGTGAAAAAAAATGATTTTCGGCGAGTGAGGGGTTTATATCACGAACCGACGGCGAGTGATATAATTCCACGAGTCAAAAACCACTTTTTTCACAAGTTACGAACAATATTTTTCATCTCAATGCGTCGAAAAAGCACTTTTCAGTCACTTGACGTGAAGCAGACTGTGACTGAAAAGTTACTTTTCCGACACAGCGTGATGAAATAGTACATTCTGTATCGAGGACGATGAGTGGCGCATAAGTCCGAGTTTGAGGTCAAATGCACGATTTTCATCTAAACTCATATGAGGACTATGTGCCGCTATGGTCCGAGGGTCATATACGATTTTATGTTTCCAGGAATCAATTAATTGCGAGTCATCGGTTGTCATACTGCCCGATGAGTAAATTTATTCTCCTAGGAGAGTAAGTAACCAGAGGCGGTAGTGCCGCAG
>JAPYZM010002202.1:0-14706 GCA_030522845.1 Psyttalia concolor
TTTTGATATTGAAGAAAATATGAAGCGATTAGATAGCAGTAATTTTACGCAATAATTTTTATATTCATTCTTGGCATTGCTTGACAGGTAAATTCGATCTGTACACTCTATTGAAATACTCACGTTGTTTTTTGAATACACAATTTCCGCTCCAAAGTATTTTTCTCTCATATTTCCACGTTTCCTTCAACTTCACTTATCTTTATGACCTACTGTCTTAGTACACAACTTTGATAATTTTCGGAATTGAATTTGTCATTTGATTGGACATACCACCAACTCAAACAATAAAATAGTGAAATAAAAGTCACGAACCATAATTGACCGGCATTTTTAAACATAAAATATGTGTGGAGAAAAGTGTATAAATAAATGACTTTATGGAATGATAATTGACGTTTCTCAGAAATGGATGAATGTAATGGACTATTTCAATAAAGTGAATTACCGATATTCCTAATGTTTTGTATAATTTTGAAATCGCAATTTATATTAAAATATCCGTCATTTACGGTTGGAAAATGATGATTCACCCATTCGAGAAACTGATGAATGAAGTTTTTGGAAATATAAATAACTATATTACAAACATACTATAGCTATTGATTTCTTTCCATGTGTATATAAATTTAAAATGCACCCATTTCTTACATATTTTTGGAAACATTTTCTGGGGACGCAAGTGCGTGATGTAATCAACGCAATGGATGGAGGAATGAGGCATAAGTGGGCGGAGATTCTGTACCCATGTGGCTTTGTCGGGCGATGACAGCGTTGGGTGAGGGTGAGACTTTGGGAGGATATAACGTCGCACAGTGGATATATACTCAGTGCATGGCGCCATGCCAATTTCGACTGTGGCTGCACGAAAATAGGTGGAGGTCGCGATGTGAAAGAGGGAGAGAGAGATCGCCAGAGTTGCCTCGGTGAGTGCCTCAACCAGATTCCTTGAAAAGTCCGTAGACGATACGTACAGTCTCGTTTGGAAGAGATGAGATCGATTTTTACCGCATCTACTCCTACTGTCCATAACAAAACTCCAGGTTTTTATCAATGCGTTACCTATACTGAGCTCTTGTACCAACCCATCAATTCACAGCGTTCGTATATTGATTCGTCGAATTTTATTCAGACGAATTTCCGACAATAGTATTTAGGTAAGAGTGTCTAAAATGGCATTGGGGATAGCTCTGACGGGACTGAATATCCAATCTACTCAAGCTCATTTTTTATAATAATAAATTTATGAAAATCTAAATTATGTTTACATTAATGGGTTCAACTACTACAGAGCCCAGTTAGACGGTGCCCTCCAGGAATTTCCATTAAGCTATCAAATAGTAATCTCGACGAGTCGAGAAATCGGAATTTCAGTAAAATTATCGATCACGTTTGTCTCTAGTTTTAGTGATTCAATTAAGGTTTCCATTTTTGCCAAATTGGAAAGGAAATGGAAATGATTTATGTGATATTCTCTATTGTAGTGTAGGAACTGATTGATGTTAAAACACAAAAGCCAAAAAAATTAAGGACAACGTCAAAAAGTTCATCCATAAACAAATACAGTGAAGGAAAATTCATTGAAAAATTTGAGATATTGGAACAGTTATGATTTTTTTTTTGAAATTTTGGTTTTTTTCAAGTGAATATCTTGAGATGTTAGATTGCTGTTACATACTGGTAATACCACCCCAACGGCGCACCGCAGATAGTTCATCTTTTATTTAACATTGCTATTTCTTCCGCAAGTTTATATTGTTTCATTTGTAGTGCCCAAAAAAAAATCTTTTCTAGTCGCTCATTTGTGAAAAAAAGGCATAACAGTATTTGCATGTGGATAAAAATTGAAAAATTGTAATTAATTTAATTATATTGAAAGAATCAAAAAGAGAAAGAAGAAGAAGAATAATAATAATAATTTTTTCCTCCTCTCCTCTCCCGGATCTTATTACTAGTCGACTTTTCAATGTATTGTAATAGAGATTGTTTAGATTTTAAACGTTTATATAATTATCTAATAATTTTTTTCTCTTTCCCGTAACTCTAGGGTGGGCGGAGATCATTTCTAACGAAAGCGCCTCTAGCTCTGTTTCTGTTTCTATTTTTATTTTTATTATTTTGTTCATATATCGCATGACAAGTTTTTAATGCTCTCATGTATTTGTCATCTTTACTAAGCCACCAAGATTTCTTGGGATGTCTCTACAATATCGAAAATCTAATGAATCATAATTATCTATGGGGATTCTCTTATTATTCATATGTCTTCCAATATGATATAAGATTGGTCTATTCGATTCATCTTGAAACACGCCGATTTTATCGTAGTGAATGAAAAATTGTGGTTTTATATTATCACAACGGACTCTGGTAACTGCCTCCTCAATTGGGAACTCTGATAATGCATTTGTCGTTTCGTTAGATATCTCTTTTATTTTATTATAATAATTTCCAGACAAACGAATAATAAAATTGTCGATTTTGGGTATTTGAGCTTTATCATAGAGTATCTTGTTGCTTACACTTTTTCGAAAGTTGGATTGGGCAGATCTGTGTAAGAATAATGCAGATCTGAGGCATTTTCTTTCGAAAAGTCGTAGTTTTTCTATTTGACTTGCACCCATATTCCACAGTATTTCTGAGGCATATGTTAGTATGGGTCGAATCACTAATAAGTAACAGATAACTCTGTCCCTTTTCCTGATAAATCTGTTGTGGAATAAATGACCTAGGGCTTTATATCTTTTTCGAGCTTTCTCTATTTATATCTCGGTGTGTTTAGGGCATCTAACTAGATATTCAATGTTCACTCCTAGATATTTAATTAATTCCTTGTTTGGAATCACCGATTCTGCATTTGTTTCTGGATTTTTAATTTTTATTTCAAACTCTGTGATGCTTCTTTCCTTTTTTTTTTATAAGTGGGTAGTGTTCCGGAATAGGATTGCTTCACTTTTTGTGGGAATTACTTTTAGATTCCACATAGAATAAAGATTATTTGCTTTATTGACTATTGCGAAGCTTAACGTACGAGTTTCACTTTACGCGGGATTTCTGACTTTTACGCACACCGTGCGGAAAAGTACCACTTTACGCACGAAAACCGGTATCGAAAAGTGAACTTTTTGGGCAGGTATTGCAAAAAAGAAATTTTGTCCTGTTCTACTCAAGTGAGGTGGCTCGTAAGACAAGAACTGGCTTTGTTACTGAAAAAACTGTAGGCGTATCGATTTTTATAGTCAAAATTGATTGATTTTCCCTGGGAAAATGACTATTTTTTGTATTGCCTGGTATCAAACGCGTAAGCCGCTGCTGTCCTTGCAACCACAAAAATTTATAATCAGGCCATCAAGTATTTTTTAGCCTAACAATTACCAGCAAATCGAACACAAAATTTGTCTTAGAAATCTTGTCCAAAAAATATTTAATTTCGAAAATGAAATATTTTTCGCCGTGCTTTTCACTAATACTAAATATTTTTCGGAATACATGTCTGAAACAGAAATTCAATTGTCGAGGTTTTTGTGCACAACTTTGAAATGCCAAATTGATGAAGTCCACGAAATTTCTCGTTTGGAATGTATGTGGAATGGCCAACAAAATGTACATAAATAAATCCTTTAATAACAAGGTATTTCACGCAATATAGGCACTCCTTCTCCTACCACTCATACTCACCACGTCTACTGTCACGTGAGCTTTTGGGTTGCGCGTATCTACCTCCAGCGATAAAAATGATACAGTGCCGGGGCTGGTTGGCCGACTAGCCATCCAATAAATCGTTTCGATTAACGTTTTCCAAATCGGTTAATATCCGGTGGGTTGCAGTCTAGGTTTTTTTGGGATTTTTTTTCTTCGGGTTGGGTGCATAGAGGCGCGAAAGCCACCAATCCCACACGACTATAAAGGTAAATCCACAATAATAGATGCATCCATTGGAGCATATGCGCATTAAGTATGACGTATACACGGTGGCCTGATAACGAGTGATAAAGTATAAGGAACAGCCGGAAAGCTTCAGTGGTAGATAAACATCTTTCGGATATTGGATTTCAACTATCCCGCAAAAGCTATCCAAAACTTCATCTGATATTCCCATGATATATTTAGTTGTCATATTCGATAGCCTTGTCATGCTTCACCGCAACTATTTAGAGTGCATATTGTCACTGATAATTTAATTGAGCACCTAATTTTGGTAATGCTATTCGATCGAATGATACCACAGAAATCGACTCAACCTGAGAATTCAGAAGTAGGACTTCGATTGAAATTTCGAATATTTATTTGTTTATGCCACAGGCGCCGAGAATACCACCATCAAAAACGCGGAATTCGGGCCCTGTGACATCAAATTCTGTATGCAACACGTGCATTTTGGATTTTGTTGCTCATGGGATTGTAACACTCGCCCTCGGTTCGTGCCACAACCCTCCCATGCACGAGCGCGAAAATCTAAAACGTACGTGTTGCATAATATACTATTCAAATAGTTCTATTTGGACTAAAATTTCAATTCCATCATCCAATTATAACACATTTTGAAAATCCAGCACGTGAATAACCTTCAGTAAACTGCCTCTTCTTTGTTGTCAACGTTTACTTCGATGAGGAATTTTTTTGTCGTATGACAATTGGGGATATGAGACATGAAATTTAGACAGGAACATTCAATTGAAATTGTCGTAGAAAGAACGTCATTTGCACGTAATATTCATACAGAGTTAGCAGAAAATTCACGTGTAGTAACTTTAAGCTAATTTTTTATTCAGTATCTCTTTTCGTGTATAAACAATATCAAACGAATGTCATTATTCAGTGAATTACTTATGACTCGCACATGCACTAGGCGCCGTATAATTATCCCTCAGGTGCGAATGGACCGTGGAATGAAGATTGAATCATGCTTGAGTCAGGATTGACGTTTATTGCTCGAACATAGACGGTCAAGGCGGAACCAATCGTGAATGAATACTTAGAGATAATTAAGTTTTCCAGGCTGGAACTTGCAGCCCTGATGGCGATAGGAATTTCCCGGCTGAATGAATTCTTCGAAATGCTCGATAATCGGTTAATAATTAATCAATCATTGGTATTTTTTATTTACTTTATCAATATTCGATGGAGTACATGAATCCACTTAATTTATTGGCCAAATAATGTGAAAGACAAACAAATAATTCGCCGAGTTTCCTGTTACATTATATGCCCACCCATCTAATTGATATGCCAAGTCGATGCTTCTCAACTTTAGGAATTGCCAAATATCCGGAATATCCTTTTGCCTAGGATGTTGCGTTAAATATTGATCTTTATTTATAATTCTTCTTCTGAACCATTGCTTTTGTTACCCATTCATCACTCTCAGTCAGACCGTTATGGCGTTATGGAGTTGTGTTTACTCTTACTTTCGCCCTCATAGTCAACTCTTTCATCAAATGGAAAATTTTATTAATTTCAAACAATCTTAAATTTTAAAATTTACATGAATTATATCAACAATTTTTTAATTTGAAGAAAAATTATGTTTAAAGAAATATTGAAACCTTCAACATTTATTCATATTTAAAATTTTTTAAGTTTCTCCAAAATGTCAAATTTTTTGCACTGTAGCAATTTTCATTTTATTGAAACAAATAATTAATTTCTAAAATTGTATGCATAATGTGTGCTATTCTAGAATTATGCCAGTGTATGTGGATGATTACTCAATGTCTGGAATGTTTTACATGAATGTTTTTTTTGGTAACGAAGTAGCATAATTTTTACGATACACCATACAGTATATCTTCATTTTCATCTGTTCCAATGGCGTTCGTATTGTTGTCAGAAAAAATACATGGGAGAAATCCCACTGTTCGGGAAACAGGAATTCTTGCTTGCACATTTATAATTCCATCTACTTTTGAACGTTAACCTCTAGAGTTGAAAGAGGTGCATATTTTTTCATATAATTTCGGAAACCACTGACATTGAACACATGAAAATCCCAAAAATTGAAAAGGAGAGAATCTAATTGAATCGCTGTAATTGAATGAGTGTTGACCTAATGAAAATGTACATATACATTTAATTTATCTTGACATACAAGAACGATTCATTGGAAGTTGTCAATGAACAAATGGTGTTGAAAGGATAATGAAGAGAAAAAAGCAACAACGTCGCGGCCGTGGCGGTGGTAGTATAAAAAGATACGTTTACTATTTTCGAAATGTTCGAGATAATTTAATGAACAGTCACATAATTACTATAATGCCGTAGTTGGCAAACAAGAAGATTTCCACTAATGAAGTGAGATTTCACTTATCGTGTATTTAATAAAATATTGGGTGAAACCGAATGTCGATGTCGTTCCAAATGTTAAATATACTGTCAAATGTTAAAAATATTGTCGATAAAATTTTCAAATTTACACATAGGGGTACCGAAACATAAATTACTATTATTAAAATCCGATTTATGTTCTTGCTCTTTCAAAAAACAAGTGTCATTTTATAATCTAAATCTTGATCCATGTCATCTTACGCTCTCTTAGTAACTGTTCCATCACGGAACCATCATCGCGGTGGAGCATTACCAATCGAGGGGGAACCCTGTTATATTGGGAAATAATTCTCTAAAATCATTTTATGTTCGGATCCCACCATCTGTTCCGTAATAACTCTATTGCTCCTTTTACCTTGAATATTACCTTAATCCCTAGTGGAAATTATTTATTTTATTTGAGCTTAGAATTTTCTTCTGGTTAATGGTTATTACTTGCCCGTCAGACGGGAATTTGATTATAGGGAATTCATTAATCCTCGAAATAGCCCTCAATGACCAAAAGACCGTTCCATCCCGTAATCACCTACAATTGAATTTGGGAAATCTAATGTAAATAGCTCGCGTCATTAGCCTTACAATATTTCGCTCTATTGAGAAACTCCGGGAAATTTAAAAATGATCTTTGTTCTTGGGTCGTCTAATGATTTTATTGCGGGTACAGAGGCACCCCAAAACTCACGACGCCCTCTCCCTATCCTTTTCCTATCTCTACCTATTTCCTTCCCAAATATACTGACCAATTACAATTTTCATGCACCTTTCTCCACCAATCAGGAACCATCACATTTTCCGATCAGTCCGCGCGGATTTTTTTATATTTAATTCGACACCCTTGTTTCCAAACACAGTTGCCTACAAGGATTCCTATTGTGCGGATCCTTCGTACTTCATTCATTTTGCATCGCGACTTTACATTCGTTCTCCCGCAATTTCAAGTTCAGTCCACAGTCGAAATTTCAATTTATATAAATATTTTAGTGATTTATTTAAGCATCAAATAAGAGTTTTTGCATTTCAAATTTAAAAATAAAAGTAATGTATGTTAATTTCTGTTAGCAAACTTGAAATGTTTTGACTTTCCTACAGTTGTTTGAAAATTGATTTTTATCTCATTTTTACACAACAGTAACCAAGAGTTCATCTCATCTGAAATGATTCGATTTAGCAGAAAATGTGAATAGGTTTGAGATCTGTCTAGACAAAGAGCCTCTGTTTCTATTATATATTATCCGTAACTTGAGTGACATATTTTTTATTATCAATTCAACTTTATCATCAACTCTTTGCTGAATTCTCATCAACAAATATTAATATTATTATTATTAATGTCAGTATTATTATTTACTTTACTCGCTTCGCTCGGTTAGAAACGCTCACTTTCGTCCATTTCGGCAGAAAAATCGTATCCAACCCTCGGGAGGAAAATCAGACAAGCACTCCGCACGTGCTTACAACCCTCGCCTTCGGCTCGGGTCGTAATTTTGCACGTGAGGACGACTTGTCTACTTTTCCTCCCTAGGTGAGATATATACTATTTTAGCTAGTAGTTATAATCACAATGTCGCAAACCGTAACGATTACGGCCAGAATCTGACAGAAACGAGAATAATAATTCTTAACTTTCATTCGACGCAATTAAAATTCATGCAATTTTAAACAATGACGTTATAATTCCATATTGATGTCTTTGTCCTTCCAAGCTTTTAGCTGGAAACATGGTTCATAGTCACATTACTGGGAACAAAAATGGTGCCATGTTTCCGAAAAAGAATCAAAATTGCATAGAGTTTCATTCATTTTCTCGATTCGTTCTATCATGGCCTATCGATTGAAAAATTTTGAAATAAGTGATCTAATCCGTCGAATAAATTTTAAATAAAGGAATTTGGTTTGAAAGAGCCATATGAAAAATTTAGATTTTTTAGTATTTTTAAAACTGAGAAACTGTAAATTTGGCATAAAGCAAATCAAGAGATACCAAAATCTAGGTAATTTTCTGAGATTTTGAAATATTCGTTGCAAATTAGTCAATTGAAAAAATTCTATTTAAAGCTTTTTACCGCTTCGTAAGTGACTTTCGTAAGTGAAGTGATTTTTATCTCTTTCTATAATTGTCAATAAAAAATGAAAAAAGTAACTAAAAAAGAAAAATATAGTCATAATTGAAATGCTGCTCCCTCCTCAAATAATTATATTTGTGCTCCAGAATTCACGTGATCTTAGGGACAGCTTGAATCGATCACCGAACTCGATTAACCAGCAATAATAAATTGATTTTCTGAATTCCATTGAATGATCGGAGCATCGAGTGTTGCAAATGCGAGTGCGGATTAATAATTGGGACGTATACACGTCAAGTGAAATAGTAATATGGAAACATTACAGTGTCGAAACTCCCGCACGATATGTCATGCTTTCAACATTGTGCGCTAAACTAGATATTCTTGTCCAAATGGCATTACGGTGAGCGTATAACTTCAACAAAACCGGAAGATTACGAGGAACAAAAAAACAGAATGAAACCCTGCATTGAGTGCGAATGACCGTGACGCACAAGGTGCAAGGCCGTATATTTTTTACATCTTTTGGTCTACTTACGTTGTTATAACGTCGTGACTGCGTTCTGAGCCATTGGTGGAGCGGGTGGGAACTAGCCTGAGTGAGGCGGAAGCACGCATGAGAACACATTGAGCTGACCTCAGACGGAACTCAACGTGACGTTGGCCGAATAATGTGAAGGGGGTACACAAGAAGCCACTGTGGGAATAAATTTCCTTACCCATGGGGCTCACGGAAAGGTGGCTTTGTAAGTATTCTTCCCCTGTCCTACCTCCTCCTCCTCCTCCTTCGAAACAAAATACATTGGTATACGGTGATTTTTAAATTGAGTCAGCCTATTATATTCGATGTGAACAATTGACGAGCCAGAGCGCAAAATAAAAATTCTCCCCTTGGATTTTTCGCTAATAATATTAACCGGTAAATCGATGCGGATGTGAGTCTTCCAGTTTTCCTCATTTTCCACCGCGAACCGCCCCTTTGCTGTCTCTCACTATTGACGACGATCTCTGGGGCGTTAAGTTGCTTGGATAAGAGGTTCGAAAAAGATGGCACTGGATGAACAGGACATAGGAGGGAAAAGTCACGAAAGAGTGAAAAAGAAAAACTGAGGAGCGGCAAAAAAAACCAACAGTAAGAACCGAAAAAATCTCATGACAGAATTGAATTCAACCCGCACCCGTCGCACCGATTCCCCCATTTTTTATTCGCACGAAAATGTGGTATAAAAGTTGTTGAAAAGTGATAAAACAGTTTTGCGCTACAAAACGAAAAATCCTACGGCAAAAACAATGATGGCCACGTACTCTGATAAAATTGAGACAGACAATACAGTGGAATATTCGTTTTGTACACCAGTAAAAAGATACAGGAAAAAGGTGAATATATATGTGCATGTATTTCTATATGTACTAGTGTGTTATATATATGGGAAAAGGGAGATCGCGTGAACGAGGCCAATCTTGCCGTCCCTCGCGACTATACTGAGCATGAGAGCACGTTAATCGTCCGTTGTTTCGGAGTTGAAATTAATTGAAAACTCTCGCGAGTAGCGACGCATTAGCCTCACCTAATCGCACCTAGCAATTGGACAACCAGGCAAACTTTTCGTTCTCGAATTCTTAAGTACACATTGTCCATCAAGATTATGTGTACGCGGGTCATGAGTGCTCGGAAGATGAAGGGAGATTAGAGGGAAATTTTTACGTGTTCCTAAAATTGGGACGCGATGAAGCACAACGAAAATCACTACATTCAGATAAGAATTTGTAAAATTAATTAGGTACTTCAGCATTATGTGGCTGGTTTAGGCTTCCAATTGAATCGAGTGGACTACGGTATTGCGAGTTTCTTGAGGGACGGGGGTAACCTGAGAGTAACAAGGAATATTGCAGAATAGGGGACAATGCAGAAAGAATGCAGAAAGCAGTGATGCTGTAAATATACAGGTCAACAATGTTGCATCATCTGAGGTGTACAATTCCAAGCTTTAGTATTGGAAGCTCAAGGAAATATAAGAGGTGTAATAGTATATATGCAGATGACGAGATAGATCGACAAGCGACCTCGATATTCCTGATATACCGTGAATGGAAAAGGGCGAAGGGGCTGGGGCGGGGAATACCCCAGACGGCAAGTAGAAGGCGCGATGAATTATTCACTGGAATAGAATACAATCGTTCTCCAGGGATAGGTGCCAGCGATGGAGGGCAAGAGAGGGCGAATGAATGGAGAACGGGCGAATAGTCGAGCCTAGCACTGTCAGGGGTTTGAGAGGAGCATAGGATGGAACAAATCACGGTGCATTAAAGTGAAGATCGAGACTAGCAACGCAAACGTGTTAGTGGTAATACCCCGAGTTAGGGTGGTAGTGGACCGATATTCGTGGATTCCCGGACAGCGCCAGTATTATAGGATAAAATCCACCGACAAGCCGTGGGATGTTCCACTAAAACTCATCATGCTTCCCTCCATGAATCTTATGTATGATTCTAGCACGTACAATCTCGTAGTCAAAGGTTTCGTGTGACCATGCGGAATGAACTTATCTCGAAGATAATATTTTATTCTATACGTGAGACTTTTACATCTGGACTATCTGAATAATAAGGACAACATTTTGGAAGTCATTTTCAAGTACTGGATTTTATGGAGAAGATTAAAGATACGATGGGGGTACACTGCTCGTCCGGGATTCATGGACAACACCAGCGTTATATAGGATAAAATCCGGAGACAAGCCGTTGGGTGTTCCACTAAAACTGATCATGCTTCGCTCCATGAATCTTATCTATGGTTCTAGTACGTGCAATCTGGTAGCCATCGGCAAAACCGCTTAAAGCCTCGGCGTGGTTCCTGGTGTACCTTTCGGTAAGTATGTGATTTTACTTCGAAATTT
Source organism: Psyttalia concolor (assembly GCA_030522845.1). NCBI lineage: Eukaryota > Metazoa > Arthropoda > Insecta > Hymenoptera > Braconidae > Psyttalia > Psyttalia concolor. Next base: position 11,285 of record JAPYZM010002202.1, read on the forward strand.
TCGTGTGACTTGGTGGAATTGACTAATCTTGATGCTAGTGTTGAATGCCATACACTAGTGTTTTACACCCGAAATAGTCGCCTAAGCATAGAAAATGTCTAATTAAGGAATCTTTTGATGGGTATTCAGGGACAGTTTCCGAATTGCGAAAAAAATTGCAATATTGTAGGAGAAAATTCCGAAACAATTCAAGTTACTCGGCGTACCACAAGTACCCGTATTCTGGTAAGCCTGTCAATGATTACGTCATTTTATATAAAAATTTTCATGTGATCAGGGGAACTAGAACACTGTCGACGCTAGTGGTGGCACACGTGAAACACGAGTCTTTTTACCCCAAAGTTAATCTCCATCCATCGAAAATGAGTAATTAATGAGTCTCTCGTTGCATGTAATAATTCGTTGCTAGTCTACCTGAATGAGGGCAGTGCAACCTCTCTACCTCTCAGGACAAGTTTCAGGTGCCTCTATAACATTCTCTCCCTCTCTCTCTCCCTCTCTTTCTCTGCATGCTTATAATAAACGAGTTGTTCTTCGTTCTCTCATACTCACCCCTGCCCATTCCCTTCACCACTCAAGAATAAGCATATATATCCTCACGAACGTGAGCTACCATCGTGGGTGGCTCTCTTTCCGCCCTCTGCACTGGCAAAACCCAAGGACTTAATTAAATTTTGTGGAAGTATGCCTGCTAATTGTGTGATTCGTTGGTGTGGGTACCACACGGGCCCCTTTTGCCGGGCGTTACAGTGAGAAATGAAGATAAGACACATGAAGGAAAATAAAAGTTGTAACATTTTACATTGAAGTATTCTCAGTAAAATTTTGTTTTATTTCTCTCTCATTGCGGGAAGTTTATTTGTCTACCTTTTTCACTGTTTTCCAATCATCGAGAACTCCAATATATACCCAATACATGACGGATAACTAATACGGCCTGGCATCCGCCATTTGGTGCAGTGACCTCAGCCAACTCATATGATATTTTTTCGCTTTTCCCTCAACTGGTATTTTATTTCTTCCTTTCTGCTTTTCTATTTTTTGCATCTCTCTCTTCTCTTTCTTTTTGTATTTCCCGCTTTTTTCCCGTACTTTCTCTTCTTTTTCCCCGCGGAGCGTCCGGGGAGGGCAATACTGCAGCGCGCGACGCCTGACTCGCACAGGGGTGCAACGACATTCACATGTATGAAGATAAATACACACATGCACATAAGCTTATTGTTTCACGGGAACAATGAGTGGAATGTATTGGGAATTGACATTATTGACCCGAGATCTGGAAATTCCTGCAGGAGCATCCCCAGACTGATTTTTTACGATGCGAAAAGAGTTTCGTGATTCTCGTGCATTGAGAATTGCAATTTTATTTTTATGACGGTTTTCCTATGATTCTCTTATGATAAGACAGTGCAACCAGAAGTAGAAATGCAATTAGTATACAACGTTTCGTAATGAGATTGATATGTTTTCGGTAAGTTGATTAGTTACCTTCAATCCTGTTAGCGTTAAGAGAATGCCATTTGGATATACCTATATTGAGATAAGTTCAGGAAATTAAGACATGCTTCGTTAATATCTGATCAACTATCATTTGAGCGTTGAATGTGATATTGAGTTAAAGGGAACGAATTGTTAATACTGCTGTTGTATTACATTATTAAAAAAAATAAACTTGATGGCATTGGTAGTTCCAAAAATATTAAGACCAATCAGATTTTTTACAAAAAAATAATTATCTTGCAAAGTATTTATCCAATTTGAGCGCTCACGTGTTCCAGCCAGTGATACCATACGACCTACAACCCCACAAAATTGTTACTTTGTATCTTGATTTTTTAACGCGCCACGCTGATATACAATGATTTTTTCATAAAAATAAAAAATTACCATTATTACTAAACTGCCGGTAGCTTTATAGCAACACTTTCATTTCCATTGGTAGGTTTTAAATTGAGAAGGATTTCGACGCCAAGAAAATTGATGCCGATTACATTGTTTTTTAGATATTGCCGGATAGAGATTTTTGAGAAATTGCTGTATCTCAAAAACATCTTGTGAGATTTTGAAATATACATAACAGCGATCATTATTATCGACGCGCCTTTCGCAATTAAATTAAAAATTTAGGGATAGGGAGCGCAGAGTTCCATTGTCCCCGAGGACAGGTAATAAGAAAAATTCTCTCTCTTCTCTAGGAGTACTGGACTGATCGAATCCGCTAGGTTCCCAGGGGTTAATTATTGAACTGAATTCATATTTTTGGACATCGTGTGAACGAGGAAATCGGCGAAATTAATCACGAGATCTACTTTTTCACTGCCCAAGGGACGAAAAGAAGACGCAACACAACGGAAATCTAGATGAGTACCAAAAAAAACTTATCACGTGTTACTATCCAATGCTGCAAAATAAAATAGACAACGAGAGGGAAATAGAGCAGAAGAAAATTGAATTGAAGGGTCTGAGGTGATTTGATTAATTAAATAACTATATTGATTGTCTTATCGTGATATCTTTTTTGTAGCAAGAAACGAATTGATGTAGGGATGGGTCACTTTATCTGCTGAATCGAATGGCAAAAATTTTGTAAAATTGAATGACCGATTATTATTATTATTATTATTATTATTATTATTATTTTGTGTAATATTAGTTTTGAGATTATTATAAACTGGGCTAAAGGAGCCGAAACTGCACTCAGAAATGCTCTAAACTGTTACCAATTTTGTGATAAAATTTCATATATTCTACTAAAATTTTAGTCTTATTTTGTCGTAATTTATAAAGAAATTCCGAAAAATCGAAAAACACTTTGTGACATACATACACGCATGATCGTAAAAATTTGTATTGTTATGAGTTAAAGCATTCTATATCATTTCCAAGCAAAATTAGTGAATCCAAAAATTGAACAATCACAAAGCTCCCATTTAGAAGGAAAAATAGGTAATATGAAATATTAGCTCTTGTCAGTTCCATAGCACTATAAGGGTATTATGTCTAAGACCTTTCGGTTACACAGGGATAGAGAGCGTTGGTAACCTCGGCCGCTAATTATAAACACGTCAATTGAGAAGGACCCCATAATCAGCGATGGTAGGGGTTACGTTGATAGGATGCGGACTGTTAGTAATAGAGGCAAATTAATTTCAAAAATATATGACGATTTTAGTTATCTCTCAGCTTTTCAATCAAACTAATATCAGTTTTTGTGTCAAGTATCTGCCTGCATGAGTACTCTGATTTTAACTCAAACATCACATACACGGAGAGAAAAATTCAATAAAAATTACGTGTCAGTTCCGTAATCTGCGAGTCAAAAAAATATTCCGTAAAAATTACGGAACAGTGCCGTACCTTTTTACAGAGAAGTCCAGGAAGAAGTACGAAAAGTTCTTTAAAAAAGTACGTCACTGTTCCGT
>JAPYZM010002203.1:0-14703 GCA_030522845.1 Psyttalia concolor
CACCCCCCCTGAGATGCCTATGTCCAGAACCGGCATAGCTTATCTACTCCCACCCCCTATTCACCCTGAGCCTTTCACTTCCGTTGGCGCATTTAGGTTCTTTTCTCTTCGAAAGAGAAGGAAAAACTATGAATTCGAGACGTGACGGAATTATTGGCGGATCGAATGATTAAAAATCCACAGAGATCAATTTTTTCTCCTGCGAGTCATCACTCCCACAATTTATTAATAATAATGCCCCTCAAGTCGGTGAAATCACTGATCCATCAGATTTCGCATTGTACTCCTCTTTTAATTCAATTATTTTTTCGCACTCACATAATTTCAAACTTTGACTTTAATTCAACTCCCTCCCCCTGCGCCTCCCTATTCACCCTCAGCACTTCACTTCCATTGGCGGATTTAATTAAAGATGGGATCTCCGTGGTGGCACGCCGTGTTTTTTACGTAAATAATTAATATTGTAATGGGTTGAAGAGCGAGAGAGAGAGGGAGAGAGACAGAGAGAGAGCGAGAGAGGGAGGGAGAGAGAGCGGGGAGTGCACGTGAAATACCATGAGACTAGAGTGAGAGCGTGGGCGGCTGAGGGCGATGGCAGATGAACGGGGTGGAGAGGGAGTAGATAACGCTGTGAAGGAGAATAGGGAGGAACAGAGGGTCAACAGGATATACCACCTGCAATGTCAAGGGTCGAGATATTAAAAACATCCTGTGATCTTCGTGAGTAGGTAGTTGGACCGTTACAATTTGTCGGAGCACATCAATACGTGTTTACATAAAAGCTATTCGGTTATTACGATACCCAGGAATTATGTGTACCTCACCCGGAAGTGTCCCTTGAGAGCCATGCTTATGAGAACATTTTTATGCTACTAATCTCAATAAACCGCGATTATGTCCCCAGTACAGATAAAGTGTGAATTCTATCCCTCCTCGATCGCTTAAAATGTCGTTTTTGGACTCTGAAACGTAAGATATCGAAGGGAACTCAAGAGAATTATTTACCAACACTCGCTGGTAAGGGATTGGCGCGAGTGATCTCGTTAAATTTTATTAATTATATTTTTAGCTGATTTTTTTTGACGCATGCCCTATAATGTAGTTTTTCTTCATACCTCGGTCGAAAGTACGTACTTTCTGCTGCGATTTGGAAGCAGAAAGTCTAACTTTTATGCATTGGTCGAGCTACAAGCTCGCCCTCTACAACTGCGGTAGTGAAAACTTATTCGTGTGCACTTATTTTCAATACATATGACTCCCATTATATTCCCTCCCTGCCAGTCGCGTCAAAATTGTTATTTCCTCCATAACCTCAAAGTTTGATTACCGGCAATTGGTGCTAATATTTGTCAAAGAAACTAATTAACAAAGTAATGTGTTCTAAAATAATAATAAAAAAATACACTAAACGAAATGTGATCATCTGATGAAACATCGGCCGACGAACAAATTAACAGAAATTTTGAAGCAGAAAAGCAAGTAACTGTAGAAACTGACAGCTTGCTGAAAAAAATAGTATATTATGCAGTCAGTGTGTTTTGGATTTTCTTGCTCGTGGGAGGGTTGTGGCACGAGCAGAAGAGGAGTGTTAGAATACAACAAGCAAGAAAAGCCAAAACGCAAGTCCGAATGCCGCGATTTAACCGAGCGAAGCGAGGTTAAAATCGCGTGATTTCGGGCATGTGTGACATAAAGAAAATGGAAATGCCTTATCAAAATCTGAGACGAGTAACAGAGTTGTATATTTCAACAATAATTTGTAGATGTATTTGATTGATGCCTACCTCCCCCCCTAGCAGCACTCGCTTCGCGCGTGCTGCAAATGTCGGGGCAGGCATCAATATATCTTTCGATGCACATACGCACTTAGTCCGTACTTTCGACCGGCTATGAATAAAAATAGTATATACTACACCGGCAGATACTTGGAATCCCTGAACAGCGTTTCATGCTGCCCTCGGCTTCGCACGCGCAGTGCAGGCAATTCAACTTTCGGCCCTTGCAGTGTAATATACTATTTTTTACACAATTGATGTGTATCTGATGATTTGTTCCTTTCGGGTTTGAAAACTGTGTTTTGTTTGAAAGGTTTGTTCAGTTTTGTTTGTTTAAACAAAGACTTCATTCATTTATGTACTCTAAGAAAGTCATTAATTAGCTAGATTAATTAAAAAATGTAGTCGCGCACTGGTAACATGAAATAGTAAAAGCAACTCGCGCTGCCTTGATGATTATACACTCGCGGAGAGGACGAATCGATAATCGAAAGCCGATTCATGGGGTTCCAGCTCGATATTACTGTCCATTAATTCGTTGGATCTCCGTTCCCTTCCCTATAATCAACGATTTTTTATTGCTGGGTGAATATAAAAAATTATGACGTTTATGGTTGTATTGCAACAGTGATGATTACAAATGATTGAACTTGAGATTATGAGACAGTATAGATACCGGCTGCGTTCTTACGATACTGGTAGATGGCGCAGTGATAGGTCGCCTGTAAACAAGTCCTCGGAGGCTGTAACTGTAGATTTTTCAACATGATATATTATTCCACACTTTTGAGATATAATCGCACAACAACCCAAAATATCTGTAGAAAAATTCCCTTTAAATTGTCGTGTAAAGAATATTCGATTGGCAAAATTAGACTTTTCTCCGACTGTATTTAATTAAAAAAATATTCAACCTAATATTTGGTGAGGATCTGATAATCCAAAGAGCTCCTACGAATTTCAAATTCTCTATTAAAAATTCAACCATAAATTATCAACAGCATATAAAACTTTGAGTCTGACTGAAACGATCTAATTCCACGTATTCACGAGTTTCTCCAATTATTAAATTATTTTTGCACGTAATAATCAAGCGTAACTCATCATAAATTAATCTCTGAAAGTCGTCCAATTTTAAGCACTCCACCTCTCCATTTATAAACTTATAATGATGTTAAAATGTTGTTTATTTTTCTTTTTTAATTCAAGGCATCTAGGCACTTAACTGCTACCTCTCTCGGGCCTCCTGGCCTCGCCCCGCATGCCCTCCCTCCTCCCTGCCCGCCACGGGAGCGCCGCGTTCGGTGTCGTGTCGATAAATAGGTTGGTAAGCGACTCCAACGGAAACCCGTGTTAATTAACGCCCAAACGTTTCGGGACTGATTTACGTGGCGTCTAATTAGCGAGACCTGACGGCGATACATACTGTATAGGTATTTTGATTGGACTGGACGGGAGACTCGAGATGAGCGCCATCTCTTCCTTCCTCATGCTGAATTGGTTCCAACGCCGAAACAGCCTTTTATCCATTTTACAAATTTCGTGCAATGCCAATTAGATATACCGGGGGAGAAGGAGGGGGGCGGTTTTCTATGGATGAGACGGATAGAGACTCGAGGGATGATTAAAGCAATGTGTTTTCACGCGGATTGCAGTAATGAGAGTGGAATGAGTGTAACAGATGTATGAACGTAAATAGATTCTTTAATTAATTCATTCAAAATAGGAGTGGATGAGTGAAGATGATACGTAGAAAGATATGAAAATTCAGGTGATTTCAAGAGATTTCGTTCCGTTCTAACGAAAATTGAGCACACGTTTAGATAATTTTTTAATGAGGGGGGAAACAAATTTAACTGACAAGTTAGGGATTTTACGAAGAACTGGATAACAAATTTTATTGACCGGCTGGATAATTTTTATTCTACCCCTCGATAACTTTGAAGATTGAAGCGTAGTTAACAAATTGTAGTGAAGCGGCCTAAATATCACAAACATTTACATAATCGGCTTTATGCATTCTTTGAGTGTATGAGATGACAGGTTGATGAATATTTTATTATCATTTTCACTGCTCTTGATTTGAGAGACTCATTTTTCCGTGGAGCTGCATGGCAGGAATTTTCAACGATTTCCTCTTCGTAAAACGTTAAACGCAGTTCTCATAGACAGCAATCATAATCTTTCCACGAAACCACGACTGACTCTATGGGAATATTTTGTTTTTTTTTTTGTAGTTAGTAAAACGACCAGGAACAATTTTCGAATTTTTCAAATTTTTTCATCTTTCAAGAAAATGATTTCTCCAGGTGCGCCAGGTATTTCCAATCGCTGAGAAACTATTCAGCCGTGACTGATGGATTCCTCTTCCCCATCTCTGAAGTACTGGATCTTGTTCAGGGTCGTTTGGACTTGCCATAAAATGGCAAAAATGTTGGGATTTATGATGAAAAATTATGCGGTTAAAAAGTTTGAGGTATCATTAAGAAAATTGGTTGCTCTTTTTATTCTGAATTTTCCCCTGTACTATATATATATTTATTTTTTTTTGTTAAAGTTCTTCATAATGTTGCCTGCTTGGTATTTGTATTCTCATTTTATATAGTCCAATTAACGAAGGAGATCACAAAGATTCGTGGCAAGGCCGGTAACAACTGTCTCGTTCTTCTCCCCCCGCCCACACCCAACTCTTCCCTCGATTTATTCGCCTGACAATTAGCTGGAAATGGGGAACGACTGAAAATTTCTACGTTTGTACTCGGTATATTTTGAGATGCCCAAAAAAAAGCAGTTCAACAGCAAACAGAACACATCACTCTGGCTATTCTTTTTTTGCATTTCTCCTTTGAAATGGAATAAAGAAATTTCCGCACTTACCAGCAAGAAAATTGAGACTCTCGGTATGGGAATTCCATCGTTGACAACGCGAATGGCTTCATTCCATGGAGACGGAGAAGAGAACAAAAACAATACGCGGGAGGGAACATGTGTATTTTTTTGCACTCTCTAATGTGTTGACGGGTGCCATTTACAGGGTGACGTCAGCACTTAGTGAATACGCTTCAGGGAGACATAAAATGGAAAAATAGGAATTCAAAGGCAGAAAAATTCCTAAATCCATCGTCAGCTTTTCAACGACTGCAGGGAGAGAAAAATTCAGTAGAAATTACCGTTCCATTATGTAATCGTGTAGTATTTCAGCAACTCGGGGAAAATTACCGCTTCGTTTCAGTAAAATTTGTTGATCCTTACTAAAAACGATAACCAAACGGTACTTTTTACCAAAAAAATTCACTCCATATATCGTGATAAATAGTTTTATTTTTTTAATAGTTAGGAATAAATCAGCGTAATTGTTATGTTCTCCACCGTAAGTGAGGGATAAATAAAATACAATATTCACCATTTTCTAGAAACTTGGATTTTTCCTTTTCTCTTTTTATTAATTAATTAATAAACGTGTATGCCGTAATATCTTACAAGTGCCCAGGGCAACCGACTAGAGGTGTGCCCCAGTTAGCGGCATTAAAGTTGAGATAAATCAAATAACAAAATTAACTAAACGTGAATTGATCACTTTGTATCATCTCCCCCAGCTTCTGCTGCCGTCTAATCATTGACCTCACGCATTTTCATTAACTCGACAACATCCTCGGAAAAGAATATTGAAACTCATTGGGACGTCTCGAAGAAGATTAATCGCACCATAAACTCTAATATCTCTCACCTCAAAATTTTCATGCCTCTCAATATTTTAATGTCGATATATCTATATTCGTAACGACCCCCGAGGACGTCGCGTGGTCGCAACTTCGAGTCCCCAGTGTTGCCAAGGATACGAGACAGAATACCCCACCAGATTGTCTCAAAAACAGCTGCAGAAAGGACTTAATCAAACAAATAACTAAAATTGCCACAATCAACCTTGATCAATCACCATTAATCATTACTTTTAAATTAAATAAAGTAAAAGGAAATTAATCTTTTGGAAAATTCGCCTCGTAATCCGGCAACACTGGCCACTAACCAGTGATCTCTGGTGGCGAAATCCCGGAAGTTTCGCCACCAGCGGCACCGCAAAGATCAGTTGTAGATTATCTCCCTTTTTTTTAATAGTAAATAACCATTTATATCACACAAATTTTTAACAATATACAAAATGTACCTATATACAAGTTTAAATTACATATTTCTCTTCATTACTCTTTAAAATTCAGCTGCGACTTGATCGTTCCTCGGTAAGAGGAGGGCCGTAGGGTCGACTCGTTTGACAAATCGATTGTTATTTCACCATCCGGGAGGAATATTTCTCAGGCTTGCAATCGACCCCTCAACATCTTTCTCGTTAGTTTTCAAGTTGTTATTATTATTTTTTTTCACTTTTTCTCACTGTTCTTACATTCTCTTTTAAATGTAAATATGGAGTTCAGTTTTTGAAGACAAAAGTTTTTTCGCTAAAGAACAGAACGAGTGGAACGTATAACGATCAATTGTATTATACAGTTTACATTCAAGAATTTTATCTCTTTACTTTGTTTATGCGTTTTTTTTTATTTATTTATTTCTTTTTATTTCGTTATTGAGCTTTGAAGGAGCTTGAGCCAATGTCGTTAAACTATAATGCTCTCTTTGTTCTCAAGAATACGACATTAAGCTACAAACACATTAGATACTTAATATCGTGAATGTATTAAGGATTATACATTTATTTTACATTTATTGCTGATGCTCGTTTTTTTTTAAACCCTGTTCCTCAGAGATAGTCTGATATTTAAATCGTCTCTTTATACATTCAAATCCTTCGCCCGAACATTCAAGGTTTTTTTTTCCCATTGAAATTGAAATACTGTTGATGTCAACGAATTCGGGGTTTTTTTTTTTTCTCTACTTAATCCGCACGTGAGTTGAAAATACCAGTCAAATATTAATTAATGCCCCCATCATTATCGATCGTTTAATGCTGCCACGGGGACGAGGTAGAGAACGTTCGGGGATAATAATGAAAATAAATGTTTTAAGTACAATACTCGGTAAGTACTTCGCAGTGTTTTGTCGCGTGTGCAGTGTGATGCATGAGTTGGGCCTTTGTAAGGTGTTTTGAAAAAAAAGGAAAAGTAATAAGAAAAAATTAAGGAAAAGTTGAGCATTGAAAATGCACAACTCAAACTCAGGTGAGCCGGGTGAAGTCATGCATAGAGGGCCACAGTGGAAACTGTAACGAGACCGTCGAGAAATTAAAAGCCACCGACAGCTGGAGAGAGAGTGGGGGGAGGGGGGTAAACCAAGTATATTTCAAAAATGAATATCTCAGAACGTTCTAGCCATTTCGCACAGCAAAATAAACGAGTTCAAGCCTCTACAGCGACTTTGAGCCAAGTCAGAAGTGGTGGTGAGGGATGAGAAGGGGCGCCCCAATGGGGACTCCACTGAAAGTGTAACCGTTAACCTCGGCCACGGAAACAAGGGACGCCTAACGAACTTAGGCGTCACCTCTTTTGCACTCAGCGAGGCGAAAGACTCGATGATTTTGAAAGAAAAATAATTTTCTAAGAGGTGACTACCCCCCACCCCATCAAAGCCCTCCTCACAATCGCACTCATTTTACGAACTCCTCTTCCCTTGAACTCTTCAACTCTGATTCCCCCCCCCCTTTTCCCCCCCCATGACTTTCCCATTTTAGATTTTAATCCTGATTGTAAGAAATGAAAAAAAAAAATTAAGAGATTCTTTTTTCCACTCGTCTCGTCACCGGCTCCCTCCAGCCACCTGCCGCATTCAACTAATTTGGAATGGTAATCACTCTCTTTTTATTTTCTGGTGGCATTTTCGGAGGGACCCCTCGCCACCTGGCCCACCATCTGACGTTGGCTCGTTAACATGCACTGAATCGTCTTTCATTCGTGGTAATAATAATTTATACAGTTCCAGAGGGGATTTTGCATTGAAATATAAATGTAGGGAAGGCTTGAGCGTCGATACATTGCCCCGATGAGGTTTTTTTTTACGTATGAGAAAAATGAGCAAACAATCCTTGAGCAATTCACCTCCCACCCCCCTCTCCCAAGAAAAATCTAATCAATTCGGCAATCGGTAGAGCCACGTCACCAACGTGCCCAACTCTATTGAATTATCCTCAATGGCGTGCGCAGTAGTCAGGCAAAAAAAAGTACATTAAGTTTGGTTTGTTTATTTTCAGCCAGTTGTTGTGTTTGTTTTTGTAAGTCGCAGAATGATTAAATGTCGAATCCAAACTAATCAGGTGATCCTCGAGAGCCCGGTTCGCATCGAGCAACAATCCGTGAAATGGATCCATTAATTTTCCACCCTTCCTCCCACCTTTTTCATATTTTTTTTGTTTTGTTTGCACTTAGTCTCAAAACCATTCGGTATTGGGCTCTATCAATCAGAGTTCCACGATTTGTTTGATGTTACAACGGAAAACAAGTCACTATTAACTCTATTTCGAATTGTCTGTGTACAATAGTCAACACTGTCGCGGCACAAGAATGATTGATCATCCAGTGATTGTTGCAATAACGTTAATGTTTTTGTTTTTGTTTTTTGTTTTCTCAATCGCACGGTTCACCCCAGTGCGTCCACTCCTGATAGGACGTCTGGGGATGATGGGACAAGTGCGGCGGCTGGACCAGGTGATGTCCCACAAGGCCCAGACCCATGTGATGGTGGTGATAGTGTTGACCCGGTGGCGGCGGCGAATAGGGATCCCCTCCGACACCCACATCCACAACGTCAACCTGGCTCGATGGCATAACACCAGATGGTGGTGTTTGCACTGCACCAGGCATTGATGCTGCAGAGGGGATGGCCGGTGACGCTGATAGCAATTGCGTCGTGGGTTGTACCTTCTTCGGTCGACCGACCGGGTTACCGCCTCATTCACGACTTCGCCGGGGTCGGCCCACCTTGTTTTTCCGTTGGGGTGCACCACCATTTCCTGTTATCGTTTGTACACCACCCGATGACGCTACTGATGAGGATTTCATCAATTTGTGCCAGTCTGGCTCGCACACTGGCTGACCCGACATCAGAGTGTATCTGGAAAATGATAGTTTGGTGTTAATTCTTTGTTTATCTGGTTGGAGTACAGGCGAGAGGAGAAGGTGTCCAGACTCTACCAGGTTAATGATTATCAAGAAAGGCCAGGGGAAAAATAATATTCAAAATATGCGCCAATAGCCGGAAATCTCACATTTCTTCATTATTATAGTTATAAAATCGTCAACAATGGGAGTCACAAGAAAATATTTTCTGTGAAAATGCTTACTTGGCACCGGATAATAATGGCTCCCCACACTTGCTGCAGACGAAGCACTTAGGATGGAACACAACCCCTGCCGCTCTTGTGACCAATTGATCCGCCGGTATTGTCTGCGAGCATCCCGCGCACTGAGCTGTACTACCGTACATTCTGGAACATAAAATAAAGGATCTTTATAGTTACAATTTTCGGGGGAAAAAAAACAATCGGAAACTTAAAAGGAGCTCAAGTCTATTGTTTCACTAGGATCAAATCGTCACTCGCAATATCTCACTCGTCATTTCCTTCTGATGCCAGGAAGAAAAATACGGAAAATTTCTATCAGTAGTGATGAATCCACTCCCTGGGAGGAAATAGTAATCGTGACAGGAAACGTATACAAAAATATAATGATAAGGATGTTCTGCAATGAACTTGGTTTGAAAATGTACCTGACGCGAAAGAAGTTTACGAAGAAAAAAAAATCTCAGCGAGTAAAAAAAAACAAAATGTCCACGAATCACCGACACACCCCGTTGGTTAAGCCCGGCCATGCCGATAGCCAAACTAAACGAGCGAGCCGATATAATAAGGTGTTGTAAATGCGCCTTTTAATTGGCAGCCACAGTGGAGATAAAGAGGCGCAGTTGAGACCCGTTGGGCCCCAGTGAGCCTCGCCGCTATCGTGATCCTGACCTGGCGCGAGCGACTGTATATCCCTCGAAGTACCATTTCTGGATCGAGCCAGTATCGTAACCCGCGTATAAAGAATAGAAAGTGGTGGGGGTTAATTATTTATTCGCCCTCGTTCGTGGAAAGGTGGATTTGTTGCTCTTATTTTTCATCTATTTATTTGATCCTTTTCTCTCTCTCTCTCTCTCTCTCTCTCTCTCTCTCTCTCTCTCTCTCTCTCTCTCTCTCTTTACTCGTTACATTCAGAAAAACACTGTGCGTGAGGGTGCAGACGCCTAATGAGCAAGATCGATCAGTATCGTTGATCGGGTCTATTTATTCTCTCGGGCGTTCATAAATGGACGCGAAATAATTATTTTCTTGATTTATGGTGTTCATCAGTGCATAAACAAGCGGAATCAATATCTGTCTTTCATTAGGATCGAGTTGAATATACAGTTCTAAATATGAGACGAATGGGTACGATGTTGCGTGGGAAATGTCAACTTTGAAATTTAATTAGTTTGCATTGAGTGGGAAAGATTTTTTGAAGTATTTATTGCAATGTATGGCAGGATATTGTGCTAGGAAAAGATTTTGTAGAAAAAACTACCGTTAAAATTCACTGTTTTTGACAAAAATTTTACACACGTCTAGGCAATTTTTATTGACGTGGAAACAAGTCCTCTTCGGATAATTTTTCTGTAGGGCTCGATAATTTTTATTGAGTGGTTAACAAATTTGACTGAAGCTCTACGGAAATTTTCAAGTAATAAACTTTTCGCTTCGCTTGTCTATTTATTTAATTTTTTTTTGCAATGACATATTTACAGTGCGCCGTTATTTCTTGATAAAATAAACAAGAAATTTTTCTGTGCTTTAATGGGACAACTCGCAATTCAGCGTCTTCACCGAGATTACGACAAATTAAACGAGAAAATCTCCTTGACTTGGACTATTATCCCCAGTTTTAATTTCGATATTATCTGATGCCAAAACGAAGTCCGAGAAGATTCAAGAAACGACAGAGACGACAAAGTCTGCACTACGGCAGAACAACGTTTTTGTTCACTCGTATTTTCCCCTTAATCTTTGAACGCATTTAAAGTCACGGGAAACCTCCACTGAACCCGAGATTAGTAATTTGATAATGACGGTAAATTGAATGAGCATGAAAAATTAAATGGACATTTTCGTATGAATCAGGGTGGCCACGCACGTTCAGGGAGATTACGCCCCAGGAATATGTGAATGTTTGTGTTGCGCTCTCGTGTATGCAAGAGTTAATGGTAGTCGATATTTGCTGAAGCGGTGCACAGTGCTTACACAGTACAGAGCCGTAAAGCTACATGTTTATGTTATAATTAGCCGGGCGTGTGGGACGATTCGCGATTTTTAGGGTTAATCGGCCTAAACTCGGCGGTTGAAGTTACTTTTACACCCGGGGTGGGATGAACTATTTCAATTCACTTATTCCCGATAATTAATTTCTCGTGGACCTCCCCTCCAGAAAAATTACGTGAACATTTCGTACTTCTTCGGTTATAGAACCGAGAATTTACAGAACGTTACAGATTCATTCTCTCCAATTCCTACAGAAATTGGCGGAAAATGATTTACCCCAGCAGATTAGGGGAATTATTTTGCTATTTCAGATAGAAACATTAATAATAATTCTCAAACGATCAACCGCAATCGAAATCTTTATTTATTTCGCTCCCCAGTTATCAATAAATATATTAATTATATTCGGCAAAAAACCTTAACAATTCCGCGCCCACAAGACCACACACTCAAAACATTATCGCCCACCCAATTACAAATTTTCTGCCCTATTTTCCGCTTAATCTTTGAAATTCTCTTTTCCAAAAAATCAACGAACAACCCCGCATTCGTCAGCTCAGAAAATTCCCTCCTCATCCAAAAAAAAAAAACAACTCACCTTCACCTCGCAAAACTTGCCCCCCTAAATCCGTGAAAATCCTCTGTTTTCGATTTTTTCGTAATTACTAATTAGAAGCTCCCCGAACGTCTCGCCGATGAAGTAGAACGGATAGAACAGATGGCGTCTGGTAATTGCACGGGACGAAGGCCAAGAGAGACGCCAGCATCGAGTCATCTCTCCCCCACTCCCCCCTCCCTGTTCCTCCCATAATACCAACTTCGTTAATTCTCCAACTCCTTCATTTTCCATTTCATTTATAACTCCACAAAATACCTTTTTTAATCCCTCATTATCCCCCCCCCCCCCCTCCCTCCGACGATCGCGAGGAAGACGAACTCCCGTCATTTGTACATGTCCACGTGTTAATCACACGCCCAGTGATTACATTATTTGATTAATTGAGCAATCTAATGTGCACCGTAGTCCATGTGTCTGTGGTCTCGTCGCAGTGGCGAATGACTACGTCATGAGCGCGCGGTTGCACTCGGTTAATTGATCTCAAGCCCTCATTCATGTATTTTTTATTATTCATCTGCATTGAAAATGAAAGATATGCGTTGGTGAATCTCATGTAGGCCCTCCCCCAACGGGGGGCGTCACCGCCAATACATTACTGACAATTAATGCCCCACGCCGCTTTAATGAAATAATTATCCCCATCAGCGGGCGAAGGGGAGAAGGGGGGGGGGGGGGGTATCTATATATATATTTTCAATCAAATTTGTTAACCATCGAACATATTTGTCCAACGATATTTCACCTGGCTGGTGATTTTAAAACTGATCGATGGAGACATTATGACATTTATTTTCGGCGTATTACTACACCAACCAGCGCTCAAATGAACACAGACATGCACCATTACTGTTCCATTAACCATTTTGACAATGTAACTAATGTTAAAACATCTCGTTATTGCTCAACCGAGAAAGAGAACAATGATTGCGTCTGGTTTTTCGACGAGGGGCCATCCCCCCCCCCCCCCCCCCTTCAACCGCCCCTCCGGAGAGAGAACGAGAGAGTGTACGAAACGATCTCGACGGATAAATTAGCAATTTAATTATAGAACTGTCAGACAGTGATTAAATTAATAACGAGGAACCGCGAATCCAATTGAGCTTCTCTCTCACTTCCACCTGCGCCACTCTCCACTGTGCCTTTCACGTTGCGGTGATGGTGGGGGGGAGGGGGGGGGGAGTAGAGAGGAAGGGGGCGCGGGAGGGCCACTCTCATTTGTCGTTTTCATTGGGAATATTGCAGCATGTATAAAACGTTTAGTCATTTATTCATAACAAAACGAATATAATACGAATTACGATGGAAATGCTATCTCCATTGTTACGTAATTATCTCGTTGACTGACAGTACATGTGTTTTATGGATTTTATGGTTGAATCAACGAGTTAATGTAATCCCCTGGTATGTATCAAATATTTATGTTGAATTAATGGGATATTCGGTAAATGAGGTGATTTATTATGTAGGTGGTAAATGGATTTTATATAAATAGAGGGGAGAAATTGTGGGGAAATTGTTAGAAGCAATTACGGGGATTTTACTGAATTTAGTTGATTCATTTCAGTTACACGGATAATAGAAGTTTGGAATGAGTATTCATTTATTTTATTTTTCATTTTTTTTTTCAGTTTTCAAATTCAGAGAAAAAAATACACTTTAGATGAATAATTTGAAAGTTCCGAAATAATAGGGCGACGGATATTCTAGAGTTGGATGGGCTTTAAAATATTTTGAATGTGGGGGTCTATTTTTGTTCTGTGCACCCGATAAAATGTATCTGAATGTGGGTCAATTCAATTGCCATTAACCTTGTTTTATCATCAATATAGGAAAATTACAGGGAGAGAATTTTTTTACTAAATGTTACCATTCGATTTGGTAGTCGTGTATCATTTTTGACGTTCTCGAATAATTACCCAACCGCTGATTAAGACTCACGATCTTTAACCAAAATTATGCACACGTCTAGACAAGTTTCAATGACGGGTGAACAAATTTTACTGACCGGTTGGATAATTTTTATCCAACCGATAGCTTTTAGTAAGCAGTCGACAAATTTGGCTAAAGCCGTTCACTGACAGAAAAAATTAGCTTTATCAAGAAAATTGCATTTAAATCAACCCTCATTTGCTTGATCCTGTTCAAATAGAAATAATTCTGAACGGAAAGCCACTCATCTCCTCTTGAGATACATTTTATTTGGAGGAAATCTAAAGTGTCTAGAGTTAAAGTTCCCCTGATTTATCACAAAAATAACATTATTTCATTTCTCTTCTAACTAAAAGTATCCTCAGAAATTCTTCAGTTTGCACAGTTATTGCTATGATTTTTATGACTGATTGCGATCGTATATCAATCCCCACAATCATAGTTTATTGCTAGTGACTCATAATTGAATTGAGCATTTGATATGTCTAATCAAGAAGAATATCGTTACCCGGAAGAAACTGTGAGATTATAATACGCTGTCATCAAGT
Organism: Psyttalia concolor; assembly: GCA_030522845.1. Classification (NCBI taxonomy): domain Eukaryota; kingdom Metazoa; phylum Arthropoda; class Insecta; order Hymenoptera; family Braconidae; genus Psyttalia; species Psyttalia concolor. Next base: position 14,146 of record JAPYZM010002203.1, read on the forward strand.
TATGAAGAGTTAACATTTCGTACATTAGGCAAGAGTAGAATAAATTTATACTGACAGAGTTAAAAATTATATAGCAACTCTACAGAAATTGAAATACAATTCATCACTGCAATATTTTCGCTTCTAATTTTTGATCGATTCATGGAAGTCGAAATTTTCTACAGAGGAGATAACAGCAGTTGATAAAAAATAGAACTTTTCTGCCTACATGGGCCGAAAGTGGGCATTCTAACCTCGCTTGGCTCACTTTCGTCCTTTTTGGTAGGAAAATCGTATTCAACCCTCGGAAGGAGAATCAAACAAGCATTCCCCCCGTGCACTCCTTCACTGTTAGCAAAGTCTGCCTGTATATTACCATACATGTATAGGAAGTCATTAACACTGCACGGTATGAGAAAATTATAAAGCTGTCGAGTAATTTTCTTTCTCGCATTGGAAATCACCTTTACAGTTTCGTACAGTAAATTTACAATACTTCTCAGTGGTAAATGCACAAAAAACCATGAATTTGTTTTATAAAAATCACACAACAGTATCATAAAATCACATAGCTATTGA
>JAPYZM010002204.1:0-14699 GCA_030522845.1 Psyttalia concolor
TGGAGAATGAGAGAGAAGGAAAGAGGTAAAGGCTCTCTTATCTCGTCGTTTTCATTCCCGCGGCAGCGCGACGCCCGGTATTTCGTTCCTCCCACCGAACAGTGGATTCCCATTAGTGGATTAGTGAATAAATTGAACGAGCACTTTGTTCTTTTCATTTTTATTCTCGCTTTATATATTTTTTTTTATTCTTGTCTACCCGCAATCCCTCAACTCTACCGCACGGCAGTGTACATGGTAACTAACCCCTCCGACAAATTCTCTGGAGTCGTTTAATCCACACATTCACTGCGGGACAGCAGCCTAACCCAGCTGTATCTCACCGTAAAAATTATCATAACGTATCCCATGTGTTTCCCGTTGTACGTGTCCTGCTGAGATATTAGAGTGAATGAAATAAGGGACAAATTGCTTTTGAAATATATTTACTCGGCAATAGATTGCGACCCAGCTCATCTCTTGGATATCTTCATCCGCTGTCATTTTTTCTCAAAATCATCGTGTTAATCAGTAGATTCTATAGTATTGCTGCTGTAGACCTGCTTTTAGGTTCTCATATTAAAAATTCTTGTCATTCCATAGTGAGAAATAGTATTATGCCACAAGCGCCCAGAATCCAGGCATTCCAACGTCGCTTCGCTCGGTTAAATCGCAGAATTCAGGCCCTGGGACATAAAATTCTGTATGCAACACGTGCGTTTTAGATTTCCTTGCTCGTGGAATTGTAATACTCACCTTCGGCTCGTCAGAAGCCTCCACGAGCAAAAAAATCTAAAACGCACTAGTTGCATAATATACTATATTGGTATTCTTTTCAGGCAGTGTTAAAATTCACTCTGAATTTTTTTGCTTAGTAAATACGATAAAGTTACAACTTAAATTTGAATTGTTACAATAGGCTTGAAAGAGAAAGAAAAAGAGAAGCAGAAAGAGAGAGAGAGAGAGAGAGAGAGAGAGAGAGAGAAATAGTACATTAGTAGCACGAGAGTAGAGGGTACATTATTTTCCAGCGTACCGGTTACCCCTTTTCGCAACGGACTCGTGAACGGCCTGCGGTGGTAGAGCGACACACACCCTTGACCCATTTTAAACAGTCGACAGTTGTCGTTGTGGTTGTGTATGTAGAATACCGGCGAGTTGACCGGGGGACGTATCATCCGACTCGGTAAATCCACAACGTCTAGCCCATACTCATTCTCCCATTTTACTCTCTCCTCCTCCCACCACCTGTCTCTCGACGACGTACTCTCGGCTCGTTTCGTACATATACACCAGCACTAGCCCAATTCAGCCGAGCATTTACTCGTTTCAGTGCATTGGGAGGGGTGGATTGAGCCACAGGGAGGAATGAAATCATTTCGGTCGCTGAGACCCTCTGGGCTGTCAACGCTCGTTTCCTATGCCAACGGGGCCAATCCGACCGATGAAAAAACCGAGTGCATCCTCGAAAAAAAACCAGCAAATTACTCAGTCGGAGGGGCAACTCGCGTCTACAGATGGGATGGTTTTTTGCAAAATTTTGTCGATTTTTACAGAGAGAAATTGTCGGGAGCTAGTTTTTCGGTCTATCTACTGTTAGAAAAAAAAAAATGAAATTGCATGGACATTAATTTAAAATCTAATTACATACGCTAATTTGTCTAGTATTGGCCACATTTTGATTGGATAATTAAACTGTGCATTGAATTTCCATTGAAGTTGTATTGTGAAATTGCAAAATACTGGAGTCGAAATTACTCGAAATATCAAAATGTCAAAAATCTCCCAAATGTCTGCTAAAAATTCTTGACAGTGTGAACATCAGTATGAAATGACTATTCCCCCAGCCAATTTTCCCCGGAATATCGCTATAATTTTTGGCCGCACTTTTCTCTCCACATTCTGGAGCTCGGAATCGAGCGAAATATCATGTTCGGCCGAGTGGTGAATGAAGAATGACATAAGGGATGAAAATAATTCCACCTAGCGGGTGTGAATTACGCCAAGAATTTTATCACATTTCTACCCTCTTTCCCACTTCAATTCGTTATGCGCCAAATGTCACCTCCCGATGATATTGAAATAAAAGAAAAAAAATTCTGTGGGAGATTTTTACGATGCATCACATACAAAAATCACGAGTGTACGCTTTTTCCTTTATGATTCTCTTCTCTTCATGATGGGGATAAATCTTTACCCTCATCCTTGCAGACCTCTCAACACGCTCCAACGATCCACAACTGACAGTCTTATTTTACGATTCTGACTTATTCCAACCTCACGTATGGATTTAACACGGGCAGCATTTCACTTTAACTATTGCGATGGTCTGGCTGTTATGGAGTTCCGTACTAAAATTCTTATGGCGATTGTACATTATTTCTCGTTTATCGGCTTCTCTCAGATCATCGGATGTCGCAAGAAATTCTTCCAGGTTTCCCATGAAAAATATTCCCCAGTTGTTCTCTGGTTATTTTTTCTGTTTATTGCACTTTCAATTTTCAACTTATGGTTCGATTCCTGGTTTGAGAATATCTGAATTTTTTATTCCGTTATTTGGGGACTAGATATTGAGAAGGAATTCCCACCTATCTAAAATCCTTCCCACTCCCCACCTCTTCGTATTAATCCCGCTGGCCTACCATAAAAATGTGGAACGCCAGCCCCCTACTCTTATCTAGAAATCCAAAAGATTTTATCTGGAACTCTTATTTAGAAATTTTAAAGATCTTGGACTGAAATTCTCGAAAGTCTCAATTGGAGACGCTTAAAACTCAATTTGCGGTTTACAAAATTCCGAAATTGATCATTGAATTCTGCACTTCTTCCAGTTGAAATCACTCTAAATCCAAATGGCAAAAATAATTGACTGAATAATATGAAAATATTGCGATTGCTCTCGCCTGCAAAATTATACATGATTTCCTGTTTGTCTATTTTTCTTTTTCACATCATTTTTATTTCATCCACCACTAGACATCCCGACAATTTCTCACTTCGAATTCTACACAAAGGTGTACCTCTCCGTTTGTTTCATTTGCTCTTGTACGTTTATATTGCACCTCAGTTTTCACCGTAGTGGCACACTAGACGATAAGGTACGAGTAGAGGGGGTTTTCATCCACCAGCATTGCTGGAAAATTCCCACCCCCCTGGGATCAATGTTGACTATCCACTCTTGGACTCTCTCATCCACGTTATTTTATCTTTCGCTGGGAAAAAAAAAGAACAAAAAGAATAAATTGTTCTTCAAAAAAAACTTTAAAACTCCTCAGTTGCATTCGCTAGAGCCTCTGGAGTGAATGTTTTCATTCTTTTGTGAATTGAATATTTCTCTTGAGTAGACGACAGCACACTTCACCGCATCAATTCATAGAATTCCCCTCATTCATCGGTTTATTCTCTTTTATCAGTTTTCATGGGTATGATTTCCAGCTGCTAAGGTAGAGTTTATTTTATCAATTGAATTGATCCCCTGCGGTTGACATACCCGGTGAATTTAATTAGAACCAAACTTGGTTTACACAACTCTTGTTTTCATAATTTTCGTCCAGCTCGGTATACAAAAGTTTTACTCTCCCCACCGTCAACGGAGACTTGTAGTTGACGGTGTCGTCTGTACATTGGTTATTCAACGGTTGATACTAATTAACCAAAGTTCAGCGCCGCAAATTACATTTACAACCAAAATCAAGGAAAACCCAGTGATGAATTCGATGGTGTGACGTGTGTCTGACTAAATCAGGGCTCTTTTCACTGCACACCATGATATATTTGAATTACACGTGTCAAATACAGCAGTAGATTGAACATTTGAATGGCTTTACCACATGACTTTGCACATCAATACAAATACGAGGCAATTTCATATTCTCAGGGGGTTTTCTCCGAGTTAGATTTTCGATTGAACGAAGAATGAGGAATCCTCGGTGTGGCGTGTTTGGCTGCTACTGCTACTACTACACTCGACACTGTCCCAACTCAATATTTTCATTTTGAGAGCGACACGCCCCAGAATTTTCCATTGGCAAGATGTCGTCGCGTCTTCCATTGAATAAATACATGCCTTACCTCTCGGTTTCCTTCACGCCTGACATCTTTGATACGTGTTTCGAGGAATTTCTGCTTAGGAACGTGTCAACCCATACAATCTTTGTCAATATATTCGATAGCGGGAGATGATGCGAGACGGTTGTAATGTTAGTTGAATGACGTTTGGGTGCACATTTACTGGTTGTTGGGCGTGGTAAAAACTGACATGAATAGTGAAAAATCTATAGAAGAGAGTGACTAGCCTTGTCAATGGAGGAATAAAGTACAATTAATAACTGGATATTTTGGCCACATAAAATGAGACAATTGCTTTGAAATAATAATAATAATTTGTTAATTTAGTAAAGCTGAATACAATTCCAATTTGTTTCGCGTTTGTCCTCTACTAACATAAGCTGGATTATTATCAATTAATAATTCGGAAATAAATTGAACTCAATAATCGAGCGGATGCCCTGCAAGTGGTGTTTAAGCCTAGGGGATTGAACAATTTTTTCACCTCAAAAATCTTTTAAATGAGCGAAAATAGATACACATAAAGATAGAACTGGAAAATATCATTGAGAGTTTTCAGAAATAACTCCTGATGGAAATCGGAAAACCAATACGTACTCTTGATGAATTTCAAGGTAAACCTTCGAAACTGTGATCTCTTTTACCTTACTGTACCGCCCACTTCACCACACCAGCAATATCGCAATTCGCCGCGCTTCCTTTGGGCGCCCATACCATTTACTCTCTATTTCTCGCTCCTTGAGTCTCGAATCGATTGAATAATTACTTTGAGCGACGGCCTTAACCGAGATAGTGGAACGGGACGTTTATGGGAAATGGAAAGTGACAGTGAGTTTCCCCATTATGTTGTGTTTCGTTATAGTTACCATGGAAAGAGAGTGTTCCGACGAAAATTATGAAAATGGATGGGAAATAGATGACACCTCCAGGAGGTCTTAAGTGGCTAGTCTCAAACTTCTCAAAGGAACAAAAACCGCTGAGAGTTTTGAGTGAGAGCTTCGTAACTTGGAAAGAAGCTTATTTAGGTACTCTATCTGAAGTCGTGATTGATGGAACGGGAGGAGGAATTTTTTCGATTAATTATTGCACCCTAACTAATGATCATTATAATGGAGCATGTATAATTTTGGGATGAGTGTTTTTTTATATTCAGTCTCCACTCATTCCGAGACTTACTGAAAAACTTCATTTCCATCTTTGCTAAAAGATGATTGAACATTTAAAAAAACATTTATATTTCAATATAAAATTTGCGGAAAATCTTTGCAGCTTATCTCGTAATTGATGAAACGGGATGAAAAGTTTGTTAGATTAATTATTGCCCCCTTAGTAATGCTCATGGTAATGGAGTATGTATAATTGTTGGATGAGTTATTTTTCTTGTATTTAGTATGAGTGTATCGGTATGAGTGGGTCGTACCGAGCCTGTCCAAAAGCCTTCATTTCCATTTCTGCTAATATAAGATTAAACATTTAAACCATCATTTATATTTCAATTCCAAATTTTCTGAAAATCTTGGTACTTTATCTCGTCTTTGATGGAACGGGATGAATAATTTTTTCAATTAATTATTGCCCCCTTAGCAATACTCATGGTAATAGAGCATATATAATTTTTGGATGAGTCTTATTTAATCTCCACTTTATTCAAAATTTACGAAAAACTTTCATATCAAGTTTTGCCAAAATCCGATTAAACATTTAAAAAATCATTGATATTTTGATATAAATTTTTCGGAAAATCTTAATGTGAATCCTAGAACACTCAAGTTGAGAATTTGAGTTCTGCAAGTCTGAAATTAACACCTCCGTCTGCGCTGCGATAATCAACAGAATTGCCGGGCGTATACGATACTTCTATATTATCCGTGATAATTGCAAGCGTTGCGTAGATTTTTCCGACAGTTAAGAATAATTGAACAGTTGAAGTCTTGCTGCACGCGTTGCGTGCCCGAAACGTGGCAGATTGCGTGCACGCAACGCCAGCTCCAAAACTTAGTAAAAATCATCTTTATTTCCTCTATCCAAAAATTATGATTAATAAAACAACATGATAAAATTATTGAAGATTAATTATTGCCCTGGAATTCGATGCTCATGTAACCGGAACATGTGAACATGGTTTCCCTCGTATTTCCAATATTTCTTTTCATTTTCATCCTTCACTCACGAGAATCAAATAACCCAGCGGGTGTTTTCAAGAAATATCGATTCCCCTCGGTTGCTCTATGATCGAAGTTTTCCAACAAACCACCACTCGTCACGGGCCCTCATCCCCGTGTTTCTCCGTGGACGATCATTTTATGGTAGATACCAAGTTGCTCCGAGTGTCGAGAATATAGCAAAAACACCATCAAACAATAACAATAGCGAGTGGTAATGGTTGTGTTGGTACTTACCGAGAAGTTTTCACCGTCGATGAACTCGATAAATCGCTTTTTTTTCCGTAGAGTAGAGCTAACCACTACCCTTCACCAACCACTATTGAGGCACCCTCAGATTTTACCGCAATATTCCCTTCATCCCCCGCTATTGTTGTAAACATCAATGGGATAACCCCCCATTGTACTTAGACACTGGAGGCTGACAATATTGAAGCCCCGGACGCAGTTTCATTATATAATAATTCTATTAATCCAATCACGCAAATTACACTGACAAAAAATCTCTCGAAATTTGGGATCTTATCGTAGTGGAAAAATTTACACGCGCCATCCCAATTTTTTTAGATCACTATCGGATTAACTCTTGGTTAAGTGGTAGTTCAATCAACGTCTTCAGAAGGGGCGATTGAAGGAGACTTTCAGTCGTAATGCGGGCTTAATGTTGGTTAACTGTCGGATTAACTGGCCGCTAAATGTTGGTTCAATCAATGTCTCCAGAAGGAGAAGTCGATATTCCGAAGCATGATTATTCTAGTTTTTTATTAATAAGTATTAATCTGTATCCAGTTATTTGCGTTTACTCTGTGCAGTGTTCGGATAGTTTTGATCTGGTTAAAAATGCTTCAATTTTTAAACTTTTTTTAGAAATAAATTCAATTGAATTAATTGTCTCTAAGGGCTTCAAATCTTTGGCCAAACGTGCCTTTACACCTGTAAAGAACGCCCTGGACAGCGAAATTCAGTCAATTTACCCATCATTTCCACTCGGCTTTTGGAGTAAAGGGGGTAATACCAATTGATGTGGTCGATATTAATTGTACTACCGTCTGCTTACGGTATTTGTTCTATTCGAGGATTTGTTAACATGGTAATCATTGGATCTAGCCCTATTGACTCACCTAATTCTCTGAGGAGCTTTCGTCCCATGTACCCCCGGTTTTTGTCGTTTTTAAATACAATTCACCTCTCGGTTTCATTTCCGTTCTAGTTTCGGCCAGGATTGTGTTAACGATGTTCAATTGACCTTCGAATTTGAAAAATGCGATCAGTGAATTTATATAGCTTTCCACGTTCTTGGGACGCAATAGAAAATCATTGGATGGACGTTGGGATTGGTAGGATGAGATCCGCGATTATTCTCAACATAAAATTTACAAGCGATTTTTGCTGAATAAATTGATTGTCTAGAGTGGGATGCGAACCCGTGACCCTCTGATTATGCATCGACTGCTGTTTCTGACTGGGCCATTTGTTTTTATTACGAAAGTTTTTTTATTGGTCAATCGTGTATACATAATTACATTAAAAAAATAGTGCTACGAAAAATTGCATAGGTACCTTATTTTTCTTGAATGTGAGGAAAACTTACGGCTATTAGAGCTCTCTAGTTTTAAAATTATTAATTAAATTTTTTTTAATTTCGTACGTTCTTTATGAGCCACTTCTTCATTTCCAATTTCTTGTATATATTGAGCTCTGCCGTCCTCCGTGCAGCGATCATTTTTAGATCAAAGGCGGGAATTATCAGTCAGTTTTTTTTACTTTTTAAATAGTAGGAGAGGGTAGGCCAGTGGATGAAATATTACTCCTTTCACCGTCTAATAACTTCATAAAACCTCTACCTTAAGAGACATAAGAAGAACAGAGTAATGGTTGACGACAAAGAGACTGACAAATATTGGTCACTTTGTGGGCAGCTTGAGTGAGCAGCCAACGACAATTCCTGAATGTGCAAGTAGATTGATGATAGGAAAGACGATGTGGCTTCTTTGTGAGATGCCGGAGATAGGGGACGTTGGACGCTTGACCGTTCACTTGATAAAGGACAATAGAGGTGTAAATAGCTGGCGAGGCCACTGGCTTGTTAGAAGATTGGTAACGGGCTTCAAGGACAGCCCCGGGCTATGAATTAGCTGGACGTGAGGAGACGAGAGACCAGGTAATCCCACCTCTTGCCTTTTTACGATCTCATCTACCTTTTCTCAGTCGATTGATGTATATCTCTAAGGTTTTTTTCGACGGTTTTTTTTCCCCCGCTCATCTGTGTTTTCTGTCTGACTGTCCGCCAAAATACTCGTCCCCCGTCTGAAGGACACATGAGGGTTCTTTCATTCGATACTCGACGAGTGGCTCGCCCTCGCAAAATCTCCCTGTCTGTGTTTATGCCCTTTCTGTTGGCTCATCGAGGAGAAAAAAAAAGCTGAGAGCGCGGCGAAATTGACCGTCTGGCGGATTAAGTTGAGCCGACTCTTGGGTTTTCGTTCATTGTTATTACTAAGATATAATGTGCGCCAGATGCCCCGTTATAATTTGGATTTCACTTAAGTTTCCCTGAATCAGATGCTATCACTACAGCGAAGCGGTAAAATAATCTGCGCTGAGAGAAATCTTTTTTTTTTTGAAAAAAACGTTTTTACTTATCTTCAGAAAGTTAGAGCGCGAACATTGACAAGAAAACATCATCTTACATTCAGACAAGAAAAACTTTCTTCAAGAAATTGCGTACGGATCCTAAAGACAAAGATAATATACTTACAGCAAGAATGCACTTTCCCGAATTAAGTCTAGTTTGATCAATTCATCAAAAAATGTCGCGGTTTTCTTCACATGAATAGAAGACATTTTTTCTCTGAGTGTAAGACAACTTATTTCTTTATTAAATTGTCGAAGAACATTTTTTGTAGTTGCTCGTACCCTCCCAAAACAAAAAATTGTCAAATTTTACTAGCCGCTTTAAATTAGGAGATCTTTACGGAGAAATAGAAAATCTGGACCGAGAGTGAAACTTGACAGTCGTATATAGTAAATACTCTGAATTAATTGAATGAAATTATCGAAATTTGATCAGCCATACAATCGGCTAATGCTCTTTGATACTGATGAAAATTATTTTTCAAGTTAATATTATATTAAAATTTGTTTATCGAATATTGATTTTTGCTATGTCAATGTATTGAGACGTTACTCTATTGCGCTCCATTTTCATGATCTTGGTTTTAAACTGCGTAATCGATTTATTTCTCCCGAAGTAGAACGTATAATACTTCCATTCCGTCAAAAATTTTCTAGAACAAGAGAAATGCCACATGGTATATGCATTTGTAGAATGCAAAGAGCGTATGAAGTTCGAGAAAACGAGGAAATACAAATGGATATGATCCGAAGCAGAGGAAATAGCTCAAATATTTCATTGAAATTCATAGATATATTTTTTGAACCGCTGTTTTGAAGTGGAAATGCATGTGAGAGACACCCATTCAAAAATTTACATTTTATCTACTATTTTCAATGTTTTTCCCTCTATTTTCCTTTCGGCTTCCATCAACACACATGTAGTTGGAGTGTAGTAGCGAAGTAGAGAAAGGATACACAAGCGAGGGCGAGATAACAACTCACCTATCCAATTTGTGGGTATATTTTTCTAGAGACCCATCTGCGTTAGAGTTTCCAAATTTCTGCTTCCTTTTAGCTTTCTTCATCATCTCTGTTTCCCGTGGGGCATATAAATACACAGGAAATTGATTTCTTTTTTCACGAACCTCACCCCCAGCTTGACTGTAAAAACTCACGAATGGGAGAAATTTTTTTTGCGTCGGACAAATTTTCCATGGGGGGAAAAAAATTCAATCACCACAGAAGGAAACAAAATACTTTGGATTTTAGGACGACCGTATTTCTAGAACATACTCATTCTTAAATTGACTCCAGTAACTCACAACCTTTGATTTTCTAACAGCACTCAAAGACAAAACCACTCGGAAGTGTCATTACTATTTCACAAACCCCGGAGGTAATGGATGGAGTTTATAAAGGAATGGAGAGAAACAAATGCACACGATTCCCCCCCCCCCCGCGCCTCTGAGTGAGGAAAATACCTTTGCAGAATTCCCAGTGAATTTACGTATCCATTTATTTTCCGGGAAATATGTTTGCAGATACAGCCACACATGGTGCAAGCACTGTCATTCTTACCGACTTTTCCATGCAGATGTATATAAGTTGACGTTGAACAATTTTTAATTCTCTAATACTGATGTTTGTTTCACCTGCGCTAGCGCAATGATATAATACTATATATTAGCGCAAATACTCCTGGGATAATGCTGGTGACTTTCTCCTAACCTCTTCCTTGTCAGAAACGAAAAATATTTTCACTATTATTAATGGCACCTCCTCGGGGACATCCATACAGTCCAGTTGAGTTGGGAGAGGGTCCACGGTATGAAGGATAAAGACTGAGGGGAGAGTACAAGAAAAGAGCGGAGTACGATAATCGTTGGTCGAGATAATTCCCCTGGATAGCACTTGGAGCACGCAAGCACTCCCTTCGAACTTCCTTCTGCCTCTTCCCGTCTATTCTTCCCTGTGAAAACCCAAAAGTTTTTCAGTTTCCTCTTTTATAGAAGTTTCACGAGACTTCCCCTCTTCTCGTCTCTCTCTCTCATCTTTATCTTTTCGTTTTCTTGGTTCTCCAATTAAAATATGAAGTTGAGAGAAGTAAATTGTTGGAATATTTAGACCGTCGAGTCTTTCAATAGCAGGACTGAAAATATCTGGGTAATGGGTGATTGAAATATTTATTTGTTCATTGAAAGATTAATATTTGTTCGCTAATTGACGGTAAATTAAGTACTTTTATTCCGTTCTTTTCCCAAGAAATGATTCAATGAATTCTAATTTGTGCTCTCCTAGCGATAAATACCAAAACTATGTGCGCATTTGAGTTGAGTATCTTAAATATTTATTTCCTCTTGCTCATAAGTGGATTCAACGAAGGCAGAACGGAATTATTAGACGTGATTTCTTCTTTACATTATTCCAAAAAATATATATGCGCAATTTAACCTCTCGGGATTTGATATACTAATAATACGGATATCAAATGACCGTCTATATATCATCCCTCAGTATACATTAGTTCTCTCCAGATATGAATGGCAGAGACTGTTTGATGAAATTCATTATAAACGAAACCTTTCATCAGTGAAATGACAGTTATAATCACTTTCTAACGTTTTGTACCAAAAATACCCCAAAATATCCGCCAGTTCGGTCAAAATCATCAATCACGGGTAGTGAAGCAGCTTAAAATAGACTCCCCCGTGGAAAATCCAGCAACTGGCGATGAATATATTACCGAATAATTCTTACTAATTCCCCCTGTTCTCCCCATTATTGATGACTGCATAATTTTCTAATGCCCCAACAAACATCGACAGAGTCACACGAGACATTACAATTGAAGCATAAATCAGTGAATTTGGTGAAATTTATGGTTACCGAATTAATCCGTTTCACAACTTTGTTCGTGATACTTTATCATGAAGAAACATTGAACCAAATTCTTCACCAAATCTGCGATTCAAATAAGTGATACTTCATACTTTGATCATAGTGCATCAATTATACATGCAAGAGGATCATAAATATAAGAGCGAATATCTGAACATAAATTCATCTACTTTGGATACTGAGCAGTGAAAATCCAGAGTGGTTGGCTTCAAGTACAGGCGATCAAGCTTCGTTAGCTCACTGCCAAATGCATCAAAGTCAGGCGTACAAATTGTAGGCATCTTTGTAGGGGGGAAAAAAAAATAATATCAACCCCCAAGTGAACCAATACCACTCATAGTATAATCACCTGCGACCTTTGGCATTTCTGCGGCGTTATTTACCACATAACGAGTCACAATTTAGTTATAATTTTATAAAATATATAAGCAAAAAGGGGGAACCATTATTACGTGAGTGGAGTACAAAGAGTATAGGAAACTGTCGTGCTTGATTCACTCACCTCGTTTGATGGGTGGTTGTAGCCTCGAGACGTTACGTAACGAGAGACTTCTTGGCCGAGGTAAATAAAGAACACCATCACAAACGTCCGAGGGTGTAAGGGAGAGGCTTCAATTCTTCAAGGGGATGAGCCACGACAATAGGAACTCATAAGAAGAGGAAAATCACAATTTTTATATGGGAAAAGCTCTGAAGAGAGATCTACAGTTGCGTAGTCTTCCCTAACGCTCTCTGAATTGATCTGACCTGTTCACATTGTTTCAATATTTATTTGATACGATGGATGCCTGATTCAGCTGTGGAAAAATTGACGCTTGGTAAACATTTATCTGATATTTTTTACGAAAATTTAATTGAAATGAATTTTTACATCTGTTCGTTTGGTGGTTTTTTAACCATCCAACAATATATTCATAGTTTTAATTGGAATAAATATTAGTATATCGTAAATGAATACAGAATATCCATTTGGAACAAAAATATTTTGTCGGAATGACTAGAAAACCTGTATCAAAGTATTTTTTTTATTTCATTGGAACGAAAGTTTCACGCACGTTAATTTTTCCAACATCTGTATCGCTCTTCATAAAGAAAATATTCCACCCTCGCAAATAATTCTCAAAATGTGCGATAACAGCTCTCGCTCTCCATCATATACAGATAATCAAGCTCCAGCGTAGTTGCTAAACTCGTAAAACATCTCGAGTGCTTTTAATTGAACAATCAGCGTCAGTTAATAGGTGTGTTCTGGTGACTGACCAGGAGCACCGGGAGTCTCCCTACGAAGTTATTCTCGGTGGAATTAAACTCTTGCACGAACTCAGATTGACTTAATAATCCCAAAGATGTCCCCTGACAATTAACCATTTCCACATCTACTGAAGCTGACATTTGTCCCAAACAAAGTATATTTCAAGCCTCGAAATGTCCATCCCTAGCTCATTCGAAAGGATGTCCAGCTGTGGAGAATGTCATCGCGTGCTTCCAGGAGCTTTATTAAAATTTTCAAACAAAAGGCATTCAGACTGTGGAATGCTGGGGGAGGGGGGGAAACGAGGGGCAATGAGCCCACCCATCATGAAGATAAAGCGACGCGAGATAGGCATGGGGTCGCGCGTGTGCACTTGCGGAGAATACAACTGGTGTTTTTTAATAAAAACCACCATCATCTTCTCTTTCTGAGTTTTGAAAGCTTGCCGCTATAAAAAAAAAAAGACCTATCTATGCTATCCTAGAATGAGTACTAGTATCTCGTACAATATTTTATGTCCCCCTCAACCCCTGGCCCCTTGGGAATGGCGACTTGAATGGCCTGGAGAGCCTGTAGGATCCGGTGCGCATACAAATTCGAGCGGCTTCGGCGCACCCAGGAGACTACAAAGTCCCACGGATTAACGATGCGTTTTCTTTTTTACCACCCGTATTTATCTTTTAGGAAGGAGTGGGCTCTATCATTCGCTCGACTCATGGATTTCACTGGACTAAGTACTCCCTGAATTATTACTCCGGCACTCTGCATATTTAGGTTTTTTTTTTAAATCTTCTCCATTTTATGACTTTTTTCCGTGTTTAAGGATTTTTGGTGATATTTCGGTATAGATTTATTCTCAGTGTCTACTATTTGATGAAGAGACATGCGCCATTTCCAAAAGCGCTCCAAAGGAATATCAAAGCAACTGGGATGATGAGTGTAGAAACTCTCCGAGAAACGTGGGAAACTGAATTTATCAAGAATTCAAGGAGGCAGTGCATCAATGGATGCACCATTAACAGACTCCTATGTTGTAAAATGTAGTTCACGGGAGAAAATTGTTTTTACGGGTTTTAAAGAGCCGCGCGGCCGCCTGGCGAGGGGAAATTCATGAATGTTCTTACATTAATAATCGATTATTTTCTTGCATTGCGAAAAAATTTCCCATTTAAGAATCCATGGATAGAAAAAATTAATTCCAAGATAAATTCTTAAGAAGAGTCTTTGTAGTCGAATGCAAATATTCTCCGTTGATTGAATTATATTTTGATCAAATTTTTAATTATATATGGTATTGTAAATTATTGAGAATATTCATCAGACGTTCTACATTTGAAAAATTGGTGACGAATTTCGGTTAAAGTTTTGAAAATCGATTTGTGAATATTCCAGCGTGAATTGATTGATTAATTTGAACGAATTTCGGACACTTAGAAAGTCCAAAAACTCGACTAGAACATCAACAACCTTCTCCAAAAAAATTCAGATAAAAATTATGGGAACTATTAATTCACGGATATGCCCTCCTCGGGCTGAAAATAATCACCATAAAAAATTAATCTCTCTTTCTCACTGTCCCCTTGGGCCCGCCAAGTATTTCTTTCCCCGGCTATCTTCACTGTTGGGGACACTAAGATGTTAAATGACTCGAAATAGTTAATAAAAAGGTGCCTCCTGGGGTAGGGGAACCGTAACTAGTAAAAGCGAGGTAGTGACCGACAGAT
>JAPYZM010002205.1:0-14699 GCA_030522845.1 Psyttalia concolor
CGGTGGCCCCGGGCTCTGCCATTGTGTGAACTAGCGCGCTGTGTTACGTCGCTCAATTAACATCCACGATTCATGTCCTGAATTGCGACATGCCACGACGAAAATTCGATAACATATACAACAGCCCACCGACGACATTTTAATTCCCCAGGGTATTCCATTAGTGTTGGGGCCTCTGACTTGACGTAATAATCAAAATTAACGAGGAGAAAAAGCGTCGGAAAAACGGAGAAGTCACAAAATTTGAAAATAAAGATTGAGAATTTTTAAGTTAACGGTTTTTTCCGGATTTCCTCGACATTCGCAGTTCGACAGTTCAAATTCCATTGAAAATTAATATTAATCAGAATAATTAATTCCATACTTTTTTAAAAATCCCTACGAATTGCAGACAACATTCTGGAAAATTTCGAGACTTGACATTCGCAATTTGACGGAAAAATGAGGTCAATTTGAAAATTTTTATTTTTACGCTGGAGACAAATTGTGGAGGTTCAAACAATTTTTTATCAAATTTCAATTTTTGAAAAATGAAACCCCGGCCTCGATGTGATAAACGAAACAAATGGAGGAAGAAAATGTTAACAAAAATTTGATTTATAGAGGAAGTGAAATTGAAGTCGTCGTTTTTTCTGAATTTTTTTTTCGGCAAATAGCGCGAGACAACCAACAATCTCCATTAGAGTCTGGTGGTGGCGTAGTACGCGATATGAGGGGCCAACTTTGATTATCAAGTTCATTAATTAAAGGGGAGTCATGTGTACTCACTTTCACGATGAATTGCCGACACTGGGGCTTGTAGGCGTTTGTTCCGCATGCCAGAAACTGATCTGGTCCCTGACGTCCGAATACACGAACGTAATTCTGACAGTCGTCGTCACTGCGGCCTTTCAGGTAACATAATTCTCGGTGGGCACCTGTACTCGACCACTGGACTCTCTGAAAATTGGAAAAGATGGAAATTAATTGCTGGGTTGACTTGCCAGAGGAATTAATTGAGTTGGGGTCGAAGGTGATCGCGAACTGGGGGGACGGAGACAGGGAAGCGACTCGGGACGAGACGTATACTTGGCGCATGACACGACCGCGCCTCCTAAAATAAAATTTCCAAAATCTCCGTTTGCTTGTGAAGTTAAACCTGTATTTCCAATAAAACGAGGAATAACAAAATTTTTGCGAATATTTTATTTATTAAAAAATAATAAATTAATCACTACCTCCCGTTCCCAAATTCCCTTCATTTTTCCGGGAGAGAAAAATTACTCGTTCACGTTTTAACTCCATTTTCGCGTATTAAAAATTCGCAACATTTGCATCCGTTCTGAAAACCAAAGGGGCAAAAAAAAAAACAGTGGGAAAAAAAATCTGGGGGAAAAATGTGTTTTTTAATTCATTGTACGGCCCTACCGTCTGTCGCTCACAACTCAGCCACCCAAAAGTGGGTTTCCCTCCCCCCCGCACGTCTCCTAATTAGAATACTACCGGTAGCACAGGAGCGTAATGCTCGTCGCCTAGCCGAGGCTGAGACCCAACCGGCTCTAAAAGTTTAAACCACAAAATCGCACTGAATATTCAACGGCTTATACACGGGTTTCACCGGTTCAGTCTCCAGTTTCTACCCCTACTCCCACGGCTCAGCCAACGACCACCCAACGTTTCCCAATTTTACCATGGTAAACTCGTGTCTCTGCGGTATACCCAAACTTTAACGCACAATCGGCCCTTCTGCAATTTAAAGGCAAGTTTCGGCGAATTTTCGGTATATTCTCCGCGATATTGTTAATTTTTCATTGGAGTCCGTAATGTACTTTGCCTTTTTGGAAATTTACGGGACGTTTGGAAAATTCTCCTGATCCCCAAAATTTCGGACAGAAAATTATTAATTATCGGCAAGAACTGAATTTCCTGCAAAATTTGTGGAATTTTGAAGTATTGAAAAAATTGCAATTTTTAGGACCTCATGACAGCGAAAATTTTATCAAATATTTTGAGAATCGAAGCAACAATTTTTTTTTTTAATTTTTAATTCACTCAAAATTTTAAGGAGGCTACGGATTAATTATCAAAAAAATCATTGGTATAAACGTAAACATATTTCCCTAGTGATTCAACCAAAGAAGTCGATTCAATTACTCGAATGACGTTTTGCTGCACATGCATTCGAGGGTTCGTGTGCGGACACAGTTTCGCACTCGAATTGTCAATCTTGTTGTCAGTTACGAGAAGGGTGACAATGCTGGGAATGACTACTGAATGGATTTTTTTTATTAATAAACCCGACGTCCGACGAATTTCTCTAATCTTTTAAAAAAATCATTTTTGTCTGGCGGGTTACTATTGAGAGATAAAAAAAGTAAATTTGTCAAGACCTTTTTTAATAATTTTTCTTTCACTTAAAAAAATTTTAATACGGCCAATCGACGCTTTTCCGTTTTTCATAAAAAAATTATTTTTGCGACTCTGCTATCGAGCGCAGTTCCCACTGGAGTAATAAGACAAATATTACGCTTTTCGAACTGCTGTACTCATTTGAATTTTACAATTTAACTTGAAAATTGAACGTCGAGATGACTCAAGTCCTCTCAGTTGAAAATTTTGGACAATTTTCGGTTGGATCCTCGCATATTATTAAGAGTTTCGTGGAGCTGCAAATAATTGTTAAATCTCCACGTAATTACGTCTCTTAAAAAACGTATGACTTAAAAATTTTCCAGGCCAAAATATCCGACACTGAGTGAAACAAACATCGTTCAAGAAATTTCCTACTTTTTCCAAAATCCGAGGACAATTGATTCCGTCAAGGAGTGCTTGTAGTGAACTATTTTTAATTTACGTTTAGAAAACAATTGAACAAATTGATCAATGAGAAAGTAAAATTTCACCCTTTTCATTTTTGCAATTATCATTACGATCTTAATCTCAAAAAATACGAGATTGAGCTAATAAATTGCGGAATTAGAAGAACCAAAGCCCCTGGAAAAATTTTCTAATTTCCGTAATTATTTTTCAAAAATTGCTCAATTAATTTCGCAATTATTTCCACTTCCGTAAGCCGCGTAAATTACTTTATCAGAAACGTAATTGTTACACGAGAATATTTTTCTATTTATAACCTGTCAAAAAAAAAAACACTTTTCTCAGTTCAATAAAAACGTATGCAAAAATCGACTGAAAAAATCAATAGAAAACTTTGGGAATTTTTCATTTTCACTTGATAGATGCACACGAGACAGTACATTAACCACCATCACTATCTTGACGGGAGGGGCGTTAAAGATACATTGCGTTGGGTCTGCAGAGGAATACTGGGCAAAAGGGGCTGACTAATGGCATGGAATAATTGCTCTCGTGCTTATACGTATAACAGAGACACCATTACTTTGTTCGTATTAAAACTATGTACACATAAATGGGCTTCTACCGTACATGTAACACGCTGCCAGCAACCTTTATACGGTAAATAGATTAAATTTGCCACGTCTATCTCTTTTGTCAGGCGAGACAGGCGAAAATAGGTGAACCCGAGGCGACAAAGCGTCTGGAAGGGGAAGGGAAATAATGCTTTGGTTTTTTTTTAAATCAGTTGTTTTTTTCATGTCGAGTAGGCTAAGAGAGATAATGGAGTTGGAGTTTCCACTATAATTTTTTTTAGGAATTTATTTAAAACAGAAGTTCAAGATTTTTCGAAATAAATTTAGAATTTCAGGATTTTTTGAGGGGTTGGTTGATTGGAATAAATCAATTGTTGTTTTGGTCTGTCAGAAAATTTTTGATAAATTATTAGTTAAGTAATGGTTTCCGGAGAATTAATATTCATATCATAACGAGTGGATTTTTATTCATTTTTATTTAACTTCGTCAGTCTAAGGGAAAAAATCATGAATTTGTTTAGTTCGCGGGGAGCTTTCGATTTTTTAGTGAAAAACCTGAGCAGTCGATAAAGAAAATTGCCCACTCCAGACTGCCCCAAAAAGTTAATATAATTCAAATGTCAGAGGGCGATATTTCCGCGAGTTTCGGGCAAACTATCAAATAAAATTTTTTGGATTAAATAAGGAAAGTGTTCGTGGAATAAAATAATCAAAATAAACAGCTCCAGTTAAATTTCCAGGAGAAAAACTACAATTGTCTCAACATTATCTATATCAATATCCAAACACGTTCGGCAACATTTCCCGGGGAAAAAAAAAACAAAGCCGTAGAAATTCACCGCAGCCGGCACTTTCCACCCACTTCGCCCGGAATTTGCATGAAAAATCAACCCCCAGAAGAAACATAATTTCCTGGAGATAGATTGGCTGCCGATATCGTGTTTCCTGGCAGCATAAAGTGCCCTCGGTTCGCGCAAAAATTTAATAATAAATAATGATAAAAGCACAACGAGCTTCACCGAGTCAAACTGGAGTGAGTAGACTTGGAAGGGAGGGTACACAGTGAATAGATTTAATTTGCGCTTGGAAGGTCCCCCGGCTTTGACGTACGGACATTTAACGGAAATGGATGGACGGCGCGTGACTGGTAATGCTGGGGTATCCCCCATGCAGAGTACTGCAGCATTGAGTACAGTTTGAGCCTTGTACATATAACTATATTCACGAGCACGCTGGCTTTGCGGAACAGAGAGGGCTGGCTTCCTATAACGGTATGTCTTGTTGCTTTTACATATAATTCTCGGCTCTTTTGACTGTACGTTCATTTTATGTCCATCATGGTGAACCAACACTCAATAAACCTCCGATGTTATTTAATCTCCTCTTCCTCTCGTTCCTTGTTTATTTTTTTTTTTTTAAGTTGTCAAACTTCACCCAGCAGCGAAATTCTTTATTATTATGAAATTCATTGTTCTCTGGGGGACATCTCGCCGAGTTGACGGAAATGGAAACCACTTTTTCAGAATTTTTTCCCTCCAAATAGTATATTGTGCAACTAGTGCGTAAAGTAGCTCTTTTTTGCACGAGTGCTAGGCGATCACACGAGACGAAAAAGGCGATACGCACGCGTTGCACACCTAATTTGTTCCAATACCTGACAAAATTCGCTTTGAGGGGAGGTTTGAGGGCAAAGTGGTTTTTTTGTGGGCGGAGTGCGGAAAAGTACCGCTTTACGCACGAAAAACGATACCGAAAAGTGATATTTGGGCAGGTGTTGCAAAAAACTATTTTTTTAAGCGACGTAACGAATTTGCAAAAGCAATCGTTCATTTCATTCGAGGACAGCAAAAAAATTCTAATAATCTCAGACAATTCTCTTTTCAAGTATATTTCGTTATAAAATTTATTATTAACTACTATGAATTATTTATTAGGATGAGGGGAATTGTTTTTGGAATATAATGATAGCAACTGGCGAAAGAATTTTTTTTTTTCAGTTAAGTAAATGAAGAGTTGGTTTGTTGTCAATTGTTTATGGACAAAGCTCGCATAAATTGTTGATTAGTTGTTGGAGGAATTATTTATTCGC
The DNA here is from genome assembly GCA_030522845.1 of Psyttalia concolor. NCBI lineage: Eukaryota > Metazoa > Arthropoda > Insecta > Hymenoptera > Braconidae > Psyttalia > Psyttalia concolor. Next base: position 5,461 of record JAPYZM010002205.1, read on the forward strand.
GATGTGCTCTAAAGGGGAGTATGAATTTTTGAGGGGGCTCTAGAATGCAAAGTAAATTAACTGTAGCGAACGGAGAGAAATTATTCCCCAAGACATTCTCAAATTTTCTTCTTTTTTTTTTTATATATATATACATAACATTCCCTGGCCATTATAATGCACTCGGGAGCGCTGGTCGCAATGAGACAGGAAGCATAGAGAAATGTAAGACGTCGTGGATACCGTAGTGGGTAATCCGAGGGAGGAAACAGTGGCGCAGACATTGTTAATTTTTTCTTACTTATTCTGCAGAAATGACGACGTTGAAAAGTTTTATTCGGGTGATAGTTTTTTTTTTTTTTTGGTAATTGGGTTTTTATGCAGCTGTTCGTAGCGGAGGAGATAAGCTCTGCCAGTTTTATGTGCGATCGTTAAAAAAATTGTGATAATTAACGAAATAAAATTCCACGGAGCAGGAAAAAATCAGTAGGTAAATCGGCTCCGGTCAGACACGAATCGTTCATTGTCGATTTTGTTGAGTAATTTGATAAATTAAGTGGATTCATTCGATTTTTCATCAATAAAGGAACATATATCCCCATCAGTGTGCTTTCGAAAATAATAATTGAGTTTAATTACAACGAAATTATTTATTTGCTAGTCGTTTAATTGATTGCTTCCATTGGAAGTTTGCTTAAATTTTATCTGGCTTTAATAATTGACGAGAGCACTAGTGTATTAATTCCCTGAATGTATGAATAAATAGTTTGATTGAAAAAAATTATATTTATAATTAAATGGTCTTTTTTCCAAAGAAAAAAATTGAAAAATTTGCAGTTTCACTGATTTTTTCGCCGCATTGGGAATTTTTCGTTGGGACTTTCAATGAAATTAGTAAATTGTTATAATTTAAAAAAAAAGAATAATGAAAGAGACATTAAATTAATAATTAACGAGTGCAGTTTCATTGTACCATTTTCGCCTGACGACTCACTTTCTTTTTGTAATTTTCCTCTCAAAACCCATTCTTTTCAATCTCCATCAGTTCCAGTGAAACTAAAGGAAAACAGAATATCCCGAATGATGGAGGAGACCGCCAGTTATGTTATTACAGTGACATTTGCCTCGAGAGGTAAATACCAGTTCCTTTACCGATTGTCGAATTGCTCCCACAAAGTTAAACTAGAAATTCTCTTTGTTCCAATGCCGGGTTGTGTGCAATTATTTCTAATAATACGGAAATTGATAATAGAGAACGGTAGATGATACGGCTCCGGTAAGTGAACATGTATCACTTAATGAACAAACGCAGAAAGTCTGTACAAGATAATCCTGAAGATGCGAAGATTGCACTCATTAAAATTAGTGGAGTCTTACCGGATCCTAATTAATTTCCCTCTTTAATTAAGACGTTTGATGATTAAAGATTGCGAAATTTCTAGTGTTTCGAAGGTAAAGAGCGTCAATAGTTGTTCGCTCTTTGTTTATTACCGAAAGAAATTAAATAAAACGAGTTTACTGTCGCGATAATTTTAAAAATGAGTAAACTAGAGTGAATTTTCTATCTTTTGACATGTTTAGACGGCAAAAATGAAATTGCCATCGAAATGAGCCGAAATGGCGAGAATCAACTGATCGGAACCCGCTGAAACTACCTCGTCCATTTCAAAAAGCGAATGCAGCCGTCAATTAAACCGAGGAATCTTTCAACTGAAAGGACGTGAGTTACAATTCGTTGGCTCTCGTGACGTCGGCTTAGCTCGCGGTCGGACGCGAAATTTCTAGTGTTTCTAATGTAAAAAGCCTCAATAGTTGTTCGCTCTTTCTTTATTACCGAAAGAAATTAAATAAAACGAGTTTACTGTCGAGATAATTTTAAAAATGAATAAACTAGAGTGAATTCTTAATATTTTGACATGTTTAGATGGCAAAAATAAAATTGCCATCGAAATGAGCCGAAATCGCCAGAGTAAACTGATCGGAACCCGACGAAAATACGTCGTCCATTTGAGAAAGCGAATGCAGCCGTCAATTAAACTGAGGAATTTTCAATTGAACGGCGATACAATTAGTTGGCTCTGGTGACGTCGATAGTGTCCTCAATGGGTGGGCCATTCATTGGGCGGACTACGTACGTCCCCGGCATTGACGCAAAGGTGTCACGGTTTGGCCCACGCCCAAATGGATTTGTCGTCGAGCACTACCTATACATTTTTTTTTACTTTGCTCCTCTTCCTGCTGCAACCTCCTTCCTCCTTTTTTTTCCATTCCTCTTTCATTCTCGACTCTCCACCCATCCACTGTTTTTCTCATTTTCACCATCTCCCCACCTACCAACCGGCCTGATCCGTCTGCGCCACTGCACGCTTGCAGTTTTAGTCACGACAGAATGAACAAAACACGTGATGTGCTGTCAGGCACCACGTTGTTTTCTAAATTCAGCACACGAGAGAGGGTGCTGGACGAATAAATGCGATAAATGCTTTTCCGTTGACTCCCGAGATTTTTCATTTCTCGGGAGTGTTTCGTTTATTTTTCGCCGATTTTTTGCACACTCCGCCCAGCCGCGATCCTCAGTCCCCGGCTTTTTTTCATTCACTCGTCCCGAGGCTTCAATAGGGTAGAGGATTAAATTCATTCGATAAGTTTTTCGATTCGCGTTGAGAGAAATTGTTTCAGTGTGGTGATTTATTTTTTAGTTATTCTGAATGGAAACCACGAAAAGGCTTTCACTCGGCATAATCTCACTGCTCTCACAATTGTTAATATTTTTTTTTTTTGAGCGCACCACGGGATTTCGCCTGTTTATTAATAAACGAAGATTATGAAAGAAGAGAATTTTATGCTGTTCACTTTCTACACTTTTTTATCGCCCAAAGAAGTTCATGAAAAATTGTCAACATTTCAGAACAATCTCACAAATGTTTACGAGCTTTTTATAAAGAAAAAAAATGAGATATTGTTAATCCCAGGTGAATTAGTTATATTAATGTCATTTGAGTAATCAATGGCTCCCAGGAGAGTCGGTAAAGAAACAAAATTGACGAGTTGTAATCCGAAGCCGTCGATAATCGTCGCCGACGCTTTTCTGCGGTTTATTTTAATAAGAAAATTTTTTAAATTGAGTGTAAATAGTGGCATTATTTATCCGCCATGATTTTTCCCGTCTTAACACGTGTCGTTGGAGGACGGACGAATGCTGAGTGTGTGGAATATCGGATCATGGGCTTTAATGTGTGCTCACGGGGCCCCGCTACGTCAACCTTTTTTTTTTACAACCCGCCACGAGTGAATGACCGGTCAGAGTCGCCTCTCACTGCGTAGTGGCAACGTCGCACTATAACTACGGTCTTGATATTCGATAGAAGGCATCTGAGAGATGCTGGAGATTCTCCCCGCGATCAGACTTTACGGCTTTTCGATAATTCGTTTGAATAAAAAGGGGGAAGTTAATTGGAATGATCGTTGGCGCTTTTTTTTTCACTGGGAACTGTTGTTGAATATTTAAGGAGATTTCATATTGAGACATGGGAAAAATATCAAGTGTAGTCGAATGGAATGTGAATTTTTTACTTGAGAATTTTCAATGAAAACTTTTAAACCAAATTTCGGGAAATTTTTGTTGCGTAAGAAATAAATCAGTTGGTATTCCCCTGAAATTTGTGGCTCTCAGGGATTTTGTCCGAGAAATTTGACGAGTGATTTGAGTGGAAGAAAATAATGAGGGTAGATCAATTACTGAACTGATTGCAATTGCGAATTTTTCCGGAATTTATTCCAAAGACGCAGATATTTATGAGAAAATTGGAGATTTTGTATGTTCGCGATTTTTCTTGTCACTTGAATTTTCCGAGTTAATTCCGTAATCAGAATTTTTTTTTCCATAGTTTTAATTTTCATCCGAGCCTTACAAGGATTAAAACAAATATGTCACTGGGAAAATGCTAATTTTTTTGCTGTGTAGATAATCCCCCAAAGTTCATGGCTCATAACTCCAAAAAATCGAAAGCCGCGAGGCATAATAATCCCATCAAATATTTAACTCACTCTAAAACCCACTCAAGTCATTCCCAAAACACCGGACCCACGTCCGATATTTACCCAGCAACTGCAAATTAATTACTAAACTCATGTGGATTTAACTGTACATAATGGTAGCATTACGTTGACATCAGACTACCACAGAAAAGGCAGTAGATTCCCTGAGAAAATCCTCTTAATGACTCGTCCTCAGATACACCGGAAGCGCCTTTTCCGTTTTCCTTCCACACAACCGCTGGTATTCGTACAAGCCACGGCTTTTCCTAACCCTATATATTTAATGGATATACAGATATAGAGGAGGGGGAGTGTTGCCGGCGGAGGGATTCACCGAGGCTAGCCACGACAAGCTTGTTGACGGTGTAATCCTGAATCTCTCACGAGGCTAAAGTAAAACGAGAGAGTGAGAGAGGGGGCCAGAGAGAGGGAGTAGAGAAAACTTTTACCCAAGACTAATTAAGTCTTACTCCGCGCTCTGCTACCAAGTTTCGACGCTCACTTTCCGGAACACCGGATGAGAATCCCGAATCGATCCCACGGGCCCTTGACTCGTACAAATAGAGCATTTGACAATTCTAGGGGAGCGTATGTCCTTACTAAAAGTTTATCAATTCCTTTGATGTTGAGTTTTTCTTTCGAGTTTTCCTCGTGATTACGGGGAGGATGAAGATTGGAGAATTGAGGGGGCTTTTGGAAATCCTGGAGATTGATTTTTTTTAGAGAGTCCATCGATGCCCACGAGAGCGACTTGAGGAAATTCAAAAATTCATTTCCCACCTAAAAAATTATTTTAATTTTTAAAAAATTGTAACCACCTCTCGCGCGCCTTTTGAGGAAAATTGTGGCTTAGCACTTGAGATAGAGATTCGGGTTTTATAACTGAAAATTCAACCAAAAAAATTATTCTATTTCGCTACAGAAGTTGCATCGAAAACTAAAATTACCACAAGTACCGCAACAAATGCACTGATTATTTTGAGGGCGAGTGTATCCTCCGAGTTTTCTTGGCGATTACAAAAATGGAGATTAGAGAATTGGGGACGGCTGTGGGTAATTCCGAGCGAGTGTCTTTTTTTCGTTGATTGAAAAGTTAATGAGATCGAGATATTCTGCACGATTAGAATGTCTCTCTCCGCACAGCAACCGCTCGACGAGCTCCATCGGTTACCCATGCACTCGCCTCGCCCTTGTTTCCCACACAAATCGAAAACTCGTCTCCAGCACACAAAAAAAAAAAGAGCCCATGAATTGGAGTTTTGAAAGAGAAGTGAGTCTATACTGATTGAAAGCCATGATATTCTAGATTCTGTTTGATACTCGGAAAATGGATTTTCATCCATTAACCGAGGATGCATGGGACAAATCAATATTGAATACTGTAGATGGTATGATATTTTGTCCAGTTTTTTTTTTCTGAAAGCGGAGGGGGAGTGGAGGGGATGAAAAAGAGAATTCGAAACCTCCGTTGGTCGCAACGACTTGGATCATCAGATTTTTACGGTACCAGAATTTTATGAGGAAATATGAATCCATCAAACCGAGCAGAAAGTGGGTCAGCTGTTGTTACTGAACGAAAAAAAAAAATAAAGTAAATAATAATTAAGTTGCGACGTAATATTGACACACCGGGAATCAGCGGACAGTATCGAGAGCTGCGAGTGGAAAATTATGATTGATCAATCCATTATCGAAATACCCAGGGATGCAGTGACGTCAGACCATTCGATAATGCGCTATCGTAAAATCATCCCCCAGAGACATTTGAATACCAATTTTTTCCGGAGTAAAAGCCGCCGACGATCGCTCGACAGGTAATTAAAGGAGAAAAATTTCTGACGAGCTTTTGAATAATGTTTACATCAATTTTCTAATTAAGAACTTGTCGGAATTGTCAGCAGGATAGGAACATTCTTGCCATGGTTTATGCATTAATTAATATTGGGTTTTGCCGATTTTATGCAGAATTTGATTAATTTTATGGAATCGCTTATGATTTTTTCGTCAAAGAATACAAACGATGTTGATTCTTGTTGACTCTTGTTTTTCGGATCCTGAAAAATCCTCCGCAATTTTCAGACGGAACGATAATTTTCTGCCTACATGGACCGAAAGTGAGCATTCTAACCTCGCTTCGTTCGGTTAAAAACGCTCACGGGAGGAAAATCAGGCAAGCATTCCCCACGTGCTTACAACCCTCGCCTTCGGCTCGGGTCATAATTTTGCCCGTGAGGACGGCTTGTCTACTTTTCCTCCCTAGGTAAGAAATATACTATTTTAGACTATCAAAAATTGAGCTCAAAAAGTGGCCTCTTTGCGCAAGACATCTCGTAACAGGAGTCCCGAGGAAAATAAACTACTATTCCCAAAAAAAAACTCAAAAATCCTCTCGGTCTGATTGCGAAATTATTTTTCCTGCCTAAATGGACCGAAAGTGAACATTCTATCCTCGCTTCGCTCGGTTAAAAACGCTCACTTTCACCCATTCCCGCTGAAAAATTGCATTCAACCCCCGGGAGGAAAATCAGACAAGCATTCCCCACGGGCTTACAACCCTCGCCTTCGGCTCGGGTCACAATTTCCTCCCTAGGTGAGAAATATACTATTTTAGACTATCAAAAATTGAGCTCAAAAAGTGGGCTCTTTGCGCAAGACATCTCGTAACAGGAGTCCCGAGGAAAATAAACTACTATTCCCAAAAAAAAAAAACTCAAAAATCCCCTCGGTCTGATTGCGAAATGATTTTAATAATTGACAAGAGAATATTTTCCTCCATCAACCAAGTGACTATTGCCGGAAGTAATTTTTTCTTCCACTGTATTTCCCCCAGTCCCCCAAAATCCCCCCGGATAACTGCCAAGATCACTCACCTGATCAGCGATTTCCGTCAGATCATGAAGACTGATGTTGTAAATGGCATTTCTGTAACACAACAAGCGACAAACACACATGAGTATTACGGCAGAATTGACGGGCATTGTACTATCGACTAGAGCAAACGATGGTGTGGAAATTCCGGTTTATACAGACAGTTTGGGGGGAGTATGATGGGATCTGTTGGGCATACTGATTTTCTCCACTAAATTCCACGTGTCCACCAACAATCCCAGAATCCGTCGTTTGAAGAGGGCGACTGGGGGCTAGTGGAGGAGGACGGGCGGGCGAGGGAGGGAGGGGATACGTGTGGTGCTGTCATCGCGAACTCATCGATCTTCCTCAATTAGTAGGGCCCCATGCATAATTATCGAGTTTGGTGGTACGTGCCCGCGTGATAAACGTGTGCATCCATTATCGGACGGCTCGTGACGGCTTAGCTCGCGGTCGGACGTGAAATTGATTATGCTTGGTATACCGCTCTCTCGTGTGTGCAAACCCAACTCCCAGGATTCCCCTCTTTCCACTTCCTCTCTCGCTCTTTTCATTCCACCAGCCCCCGCCCGCAGCCCGCCCTTCCCGTCCAGCAGTCGTTCCATTCCTCCAACCCTTGCCCCCCTCCGTTATTTATGCACTTGTGGAGAGGGTGGAGATTATCTCGAGAGGAATTATTCTGTCATTATTCATTTGATTTTTGGGAGCGGGAGGCAATTGTTCCTTCGGGAGGAGGTCAACGGAGTTGGAAAAAAATATTAAAAATCGCGGACAATTTTAAATTGCATTTTTCGAATTTTTTGCAACGTAAGAGAATGAAAATTTATTTGTGGACCTGGTGGGCTCGTGTTTGTTGATTGGGAGAATGAAAATATATATGGATCATGTGGGAGTTCACTGGATTGAAAAAAAAAAAGCTCAGATGAATTTTTTTTTTGCCGAGCCCGCAATGATAATTTTCCCGACACTAGAAAATTTTCCAGCCAGTTTATTCCTCCATTCTCCTCGATTATTTCCACTTCCTTTTTTCTTCATTCTCTCCACGTGCTCAATATCATCCGCGAAAATATATGCATTTATATACTCCAATTTGATTCTCCCCCTGAATTTTTTTTTCCATCCCGCAGTCAATCACCCCCCCCCCCCCGATCCCATCACTATTGAAAATTAAACAAGAGCGAAAAGAATTTACATGATAAAATTCGGGTCTCTATGGCGCTCCAATTTTCCTCCACTCGCAATTTTGTTGGAGTGGGAATGAATATATGGGATAGAAAAATTATTATTATCACGTTTATCATATTTTTTTTGTCTGTTTCGTTTGGCCATTTTTTTATGATTGAGATTATCCGATGATTGTGAGGATTAAGGACTTGAAAATCTTTAATAATTTATTTTTCCACCTACGTCATGATTTTTTTTTCTCAATTGTTGGCCGGATATTGCGGTCTACAAGCTATAATTTACGAAGATGACTGCAAACAACAGTTGGACGACAGCTATTCCACAATCTAAAACGGTAAAAATGATAAAAACCCGCGCGGACTTTTCCCCAACTGTACCTAACAATAAAATATTTAAATTCTGAATATGAAACTATCAATTCCTGCGATCAAAAATTCGTTTGAAGTAACCATGAGCCCGTTTTATTTTCTCCTCCTGCCGCTGTTAAGTATTCTATTTGCATTGGATTTTTCACGATAAAAATAATGCAAAGAAAATTCAACAATTTTAGAAGAACAGAAGAAAATATACATCTCCGATATTATTTGTTCAACGAACGAACAGAGGAGAATCCACGAGCACTTCTCTTGTATTAAATCATAAATCCTTTATTGAATCGTTTCTTATATCTACCGATATCTGCTGAGCCCCGAGAAACCTCAAAATTTACATGAGAGCTGAGGAAATACGAGATCGAACCCTTGTACCATAGCCTCTTTCATTGAAGGAGCTTCTCGAGATACCGAATAATTTAATTCCCGTCGTGAGGGAATTGAAGATCTCAAAATAGGAATATTCATTGAAAGCTAAACACAAACGCGAGGGGATTTTTCCAATTGCATTTTTCAAAAGTGGAGAGCCGTCCGCAAAGTGTGCAAAATTTTTAACAAATAAAAATTGGTCGGGATTGTTGGTCGCTCGCTACGCTCGCTCCCATTGTTGTTGCGTTGAACTACTACCTTCCCGACTAATTCTCAACACAATTCGTAACGCGATTTTTTTCTTTTATTCGGCCCTCGACGAGCCTGGTGACGAACTTCCCGATAGACTGAAATATTAACCTAGAAATTTAAGGGGCGGGGGGAATTTACTCCCGTCCGAATGGGATGTAGACAAAGTCAATGCCTATC
>JAPYZM010002206.1:0-14693 GCA_030522845.1 Psyttalia concolor
CGGTTGCTGTAGTGAATTGAAAGGTGTGGTATGGCGCTTGGTAACCAAGATTTCGAAGCTGTCTCGCGAAAATCTCCCGTTGTGTGTTATATTTAGGGCAATTCCAGAGTACATGGCAAATATCCTCTGGAATTTCGTAATTGCATGAGCAGGAAGAATCATTTACCAAATTGACCCTGACGAGTGAAGAGTTGAGATGGTAATGATTGCTGCGAATTCGATTGAATGTAACGATTTCTACCCGAGAAAGCTTGGAGTTATGGTACCCAATTGCAGTTTAATACGAAATTTTGTAATCCTCATGGTATTTCCTCTCTTCAATAAAATAAGGAAGTGAGTGAAGTGGAACCAGACAATATCTTTCTTGGTAATTTTCAACTACAGATTCTTTTCCCCCAAGTAAGATTTCTTTATGAACTTTATAGCCTTTCACGTATAATACCACACGAGCTTCGAGATTACTGGATATTTCCCAACTGGTCCGTTCCAAACAAATGAACGTGTCAGGTTTTCCAGGTTAATCACAAGTGCCAAGCGGGAGTGATTTTTTTCTGGATAACTTGACAAGCTCGTTTATTTGTAGGGAACCCAGAGAGCAATATCCAATTAATTTGGATGCTCGAGGTGTGTTCAGGGAATTATTTTTCCGTTTAAATTTCAGCTGATTCAATTTCAGAATTTTATCACGAGACAAACTCTAGGTTTAAAAAATAAGAGTAGAGAATATATCCAAATCTATCTATTATTTTATAATTATTTACTCAATATCGTAATTAAATCCAATCTGTCAATTTCAATGAGTGGTTAGCTCGATTCAACCGCTTTTTGTTTCTTATAGATAGGTAAGAGTGAAAATTATACCGAAGTCACCATAACTTCTAACATGAAATGCTACCCCCACCATCTTCATCTTGCGTATGATCGCGTTACCCCCACTCCTTCGTTTGGTGTTAAAACTTATGCTGACGGAACCATGTCAGTTGAATACTGAGTATCTTAGTGAAAGGTCTGATCCTATTGGCTGTAGATTGAACAAAAAAAATTATCATGATTAATCTGCTGACAATTTGATGTTACATTGTTTCTGAAATGGGCGTTTATGGAGAAGTATACGCTGTATAAGATACGAGACCGATAGCGCGCTCCGCGCGCCATATTTGGATTTCCCGCCTCGAATATGGCGATTGTTTCAACCAATGAGGAATCATCCTTACGCGTTTCGAGATATTTCCATTAGGACGAACTTCATTTATGTGTTTGTGCTTTCATAAATAGGACATCAGATTTGGAAATGCTTTCTTCTGAGGTGAACATACCGGAAGATCCATTCATAGAAGGTCTAGTAATTACGGCGAAGTCGAACAACAAAAGTTGAAGGGTGAATGGGAATTATTGAAATTTCAATGTTCTCGACTTAGTAGACCTTCAATGGATACTTGGTCAGAGGGATCGGAATGAGACCATATACTGTTCACCGTTGGTTGTGTTATTCATTCTATGTATACAATAGTCTTCTACCGTAGCACATAATCATACAGCTGAGGCTGATTGCTGGGCTGGTAACAACAAAGTTCCATCGGTACCTATCGTTGTTCCGTACTCGTAGAGATTGCCAACAACTCTCTGCCTACAACCATTCGCCAATCGATCATGATCAAGTGATGGATGAAAGTAGAAAAGAGGGTTACAATTTGCCATGAAATTTTAAGTAGTTGGCGAAGTAGCTATTAGATTGCAACAGAGCTTCGGTCACCTTTCGAGAATGCAATACAGCATGAAAGAGAAGTATTTGTGGAAAATGTGAATGTGAGTTCAATTCTCTCTCAATTTGTTTATTTCATATATATAAAGTTTGCATAGAAATTTCATATACAATACAAAATTACGTGTCTTATGTGTCTATTTATTTGTAAGACGTTAAATTACTCCATGTTATATTGTTGAGGAATTCTTTGAAGGAATATAATCGCCGTCATCTCCTGTTATTGTTGGACTGAACATTAGTTTATTTTCCCACTAACAAACCATTCCATTTTAGGCTACTTCCACAGTAGCTTATACTTGTTAACAATTTCGCAATATGCTAAAGATACCAAAAATGTTCTATCCGTACTTTGAAAAGTTATCTATAAACTTTCAAGAACTTTGATCGCGCCATTTTTGACATGCTGCGTCAAATTTTGAAGACGACAAAATTTTAATGTTCGACACATTTCAATGTTTAACGAAATTTCAATTGATCTTGTATATATCAAGAGGTAATAGTTAAAAAATAAATAATAATGTGGAAAGTAATTTGAGCAGGCACAATCACGTCAAATAATAATAAATATATTACTGATCACTGCGTTAAAACAAAGTACAATTTGGAGCAATAATTTACACATGTTTATTCGTTCAATCATTATAATCGACCAGATCAATTGTAACCAGGTAATCAGGCTGACAGGGATGCCCCATTTCAATAACTTTAATCATATTCTTATGTATTGTTCAAGGGAGAAATAATTCTGAAGTATTAACGGATGAATCAAATGGGGTTTTCGGATTATCAATTTAGGGAAATTACGTATTCATTGTGATGGGTCATTTATATGTGTATGGAAATTAATTTAGGCATCTCGAATAATTTATACGGAACTGGCATCTGAGGATTTCTAAGGAATTAATCACTTGCCAAACTGTAATATCGACTGGCGAAGTGAGTAGAAATCAGTGACGTCATTTTATATGGGTTATTCCCCATCTATTGAATGTACGACACTAGTATAATTTCAACTATGACTCGGTCTCACTTCCCGCTGGACGATCACAAGATAAGTACATTGATATATAATCGCACTTGTGGCCACTTGCAATAATCAATTGGTTGTTCAACTATTTGAACTAACGCAATAAATTTTATCGGCTGTTGAAATTGAAACATATTCTGATGATACAAATGGGAGCTTTGGGGGTATTTTATCCTGGATTTTCGTCTGAGAGATCAATAAGAGAACATCTAAATAAACTTGTATATTAGGCATAGAGGCAATTGTTTATCTTACTGATTGGATTGAATAATTACATAATCAATGAGAGAATGAGAAGGAACCAAATAATTTATGTTTTTCATTAAAATTGTTTAATTATATCTATATAATGCGATTTGTGAGCCGACTCAAATACAACCAAAAATAAAATCAAATATCATTACATATGGACGTCGGGATTTAGATTGAAACATATCAAAGATCAACATTATTGATCAATGCATTCATAAATTGATGAGCTGAAGATATTTTCTCCTCTTGTAGCACCGAAATACAATCTATTTCCATCATAGGAATAATATTCAAGATTTTTACTATTCAAGATTTTCTATTGTAAGGAACTCCTGAAATAAGACTGTAGACGAGAACGCAATGTCGAATTGAAATGTCACGAAACTATTATTACAATGATTTTAAATAAATCTAGAATATCCAGTTTAACCCAATTTGAATATTTCCTTTCGCAGTCCGAAAATGCTGAGCTACGTAGACTTCAGGAAGAAAATATATTTAAAAATGAATAAAATTAATAAAAGAGGCTCATGATACTTACTTTGCGACCTTTTAACAAGTCATGAAAAAATTATTGACGACTGCAAAATAATTTAAACGCTTTAAAATCCAATATTATAGGAATAGATCTTCATAATTTAATTATGCGTAACTATAGGGATTACGTACCATTATGAAAAGTGTATGGTATAGCTCAGGGTATCGTTGGACTTGAGGAATGTAATGGCTGTGCACAGCAGTATTAAACAATAGAAAAGAACAACAATATAGAGGGGGCTGAAGCGCGCGCGATGGAAGCTACCGCATCAATTCAACTCGGGTATTTGCTATAGATTCTAAAATACAATATAGAATTTTATCGAAGCATAAAACTACCAACCAAAAATACCAAAATGTGGTTGTCAAACCTGTTGAGAAAATTTTTATTCATTAAAATATCCAGATTAATGCCATCACCAGTAACATTCCAACCATCAGTATTAACATAAACACTTAGATTTCTCCCATCTCGTCAGGCCATTATGCGTTTTTCAACAATTTTCCATTAAAAATAATTGAGTTAAATGCTGTATCCTTCATCATCATACTCACATATTTTAAAATGAAAGTGGACGATCATCTATTTTGTATTTATACATTTTCGAGGGAAATGTTCGAATGAATTCGGGGATTCGGGATGAATTTTATATTGTGAGGGGGGGGGGGGGGGTTGATAAACCCATCCTGATGAGAAATGGATTTACCACTCGTAACCTTGGCAAAATTAATAATATTAAAATTAATTTAATCATTTGCACTGAAAAATTGTTGAAAGGGGCATCAAAACTGGGAAAAATGGACAGAGTTTCAATATTCAGATACATTACATTTCGGGATACAAACATTGTGGAATCGATTAATCATGAATAATTGTAGGAAGAAGCAAGTCAAAACCCCACTTATCATAAATTATATCCAACAAAACCTCTGTAACTAATTAAGATGTTTGATTCATTAATACAAAACGTAATGTGGAATGGAAACACTTTGAGGTGTCTAAACGTACGTTGTTTGCCAACAACTCTCAATCAAAATCAACTCAATTTGGGATCTCATTAATAATATCATTAGCTTCAGTACTTAAATACTGAACAGCTTAAGTAGTTAGTACTTAATTATCGAGAAAATTTTAATTATCTGGAATACAATTCACTTAAATCCAGGGAATGTTAGTTAAAATATATCAGTGAATGTGATTTGCACTTTGTGCAACGTATAATTAAACTGATTTGCTGACAGAATAAGAATCTGATGAGCATCGGTACCTCTTGTCGTGGTTTTTCGTGCTATTCGTCTACTACTCGCGCAGTACATTGTATTAGTAAAGAAAAATTTTAAAACATATCTAAGTATTTTTAAAATTGGATAACGAGCGCCAGAGTTTCGCTGACGTCCCGAAAGCCCGAAGAATCATAGTCATAGAGTCATAGTCATAGAATCATTAAGTATTTATGGAAAGTATAAATATCCATTTGCTTTTTCGTGTAACACTGAGTCTTCAATTGACAGATGGCATAGCATTTGACATATTTCAATGACTTTAAATAAATTAAGAACTAAATTGACACTGAGAAATGTTGTCATTTTAAGTAAATGAATTACCCGAAAATATCTCCTTTTATGGTTGACGTGTGGATTTTTTTTTGGGTTATTCCAAATTTCATGTCAAATATCCGCCCAATAAATGTCATTCAAGTTAATAATAGTCTGTAATCTGTCCGAAACTGGATGGAAAATAACGAAGAATCATTCATGGAATACGTGAATGTTATTTCAATTATTTTTTAATCCATTCCGACGTTTCAATCGATAAGTCGAGGGGAGTTTACTTTGCTCACCAATCTACCATGATTTGTTATTATTGCTTGAAAATTTCTCGAATTTACAAATATTTCGGTAACCGTATTTTTTGTTTCCCAATTAACTAATAATTCGCACCAATTTAACACTGAATGTTCACCAATTCAATGAAAGATCAAACTTTCGAAGTAAGCTTAACATGTGTTTTTTATCGCCTAAATGGAATTTAATGTCACTCTCCCGAAAATTCCTCCTGAACTAGTTCCTAAAAGTCTTAAAATTTTTTTTTTTATAACTGTATAAGCAGTGCCTAACTACACTGAAATATTTTACGGATAGAATTTTGTACATCAGAATTTTCGGATGAGAAACTATCTATGTCACCAAAACGTGATCATTTTTTTTGCATTTCATGTACGTCAAATTGTCAAACTGTTTCAAAGCGTTCGAATATTTGAACTTCTGCCCTCCCTGTGAGCCCCAATCCTTTTCAGAAAATAGAATAGAGCATTGAAAAATCGTTTCTACGTTCTACCACTAGTAGATATCAGTAGTGCACCGAATGGTATGGAAGTCGATGGGGCAAAACATCAGAGTTGCATGCAATAGGTAATGCGAAGAGATGTAACGCGTAGAGCATTCAGACGGGACACATACAACAGTAGTCCACCCACCTCCTGACCCATGCACACGCGTTGTCTTTCCATGGCTGTTTCGCGTGAAATTGCCATGACGTGGTTCGCATACACCACACGCACTCAAAGTGTGCAAGTCCGACACTACGGCTTTCATACACGGTGCACATATTGATTGTACCCAGTGGCCCAAGCGATAGCACTGGAAACAACGGTAGTGGCGGAAAAGAGATACCTAAACACTCTCGATAGTTGCTATGTTTCTGAATAGGATTTCAGACGATTAAAAGAGAGCACCAGCTGTCTAATGGATATTTTTTGCAATCGATTGAACTCGGTGAATGGGGGAGATATTTGAGTCTTCAAATGCACCTGGGAATCCCTTCAATTGCGCAATATATCTTGAAGCCTTTTGTTCCGTTTCACTGCAACTTAGATAGACATTTTTAATGAACAGCATTTTCATTGACTTCTTCCGCACTTTTCATAATTGAAAAATAATAATATCCTTCCAGCAGTTGGCAAGCCAGTAAATTGCTAACGGGTGTGTGCATGCTTCAACGTTTAACGTCAATTCAGCAATCGTCGATTCATGTGTAGACGCCACTTCTTCACAGCAGCGAAATTATTCAATTTATCAAGCGAAACGAGAAAAGAACTATATTTTAAGGATTAACCTGGTGGCAATGATTTTCTTATTTGGATGGCGACGATACTAGAAAGATCAAAGCGGCTTGGGAGTTTCTTAAGTCAGCTTGCCACAATTGCTGATCAACTCTGAAGATTCATCAAATACTGCTCATTACGTCGACTACTTGCCAATAATCAACTAGTGAATTCTCCCGATCTCTCTCATCTCTTTGTACATCAACATGATCAGCCGTTATAGAAGTAATACCGTTAATACCATCCTGATTCAAAGATAGCGTGTTGTATAATAGATGCCGCATCAATGATTAGTGATTCTCCACCCCACTCGTCCACAACCGGATCGAACTAATTAATTACAACCTGTAGTTTATTTCCCCCGTGAAGTTTCGCTGGCAATAGCAGACTGCCAGATGAATCAATACGAATAGAGGCCGAATGGCAGCGAAGAGTGAGAAGTGCCCTCGAATCTTCCCAATTCTTTCAAACTTCATCGGAGAACAATGGCACGTCTGTAACATTGCAAGACTGTCTCAATTTTTCGTCCCAGTTACAGAACTTTTCATCTGTTCCCTGAATACGATCTATATACATTCTGTTAGGCTATACTTTCAAGCTGCAGGGCATAATTAACAGGAGGAGCACGATGTCTTTGGAGATCGTGAAGCTCAACTAAGTACTATACTCATTAATATCTCAACGTAGTCGTTAAGAGTAGCGAGAAGTTTAACGTTGGCTCGTGCCATTCACCGCACAGCAGATGACGTGATTGATCGGCGAATCGAGTTTTTAGGGCTCTGTAACAAAGCTGCCGATCAATGCTCAACAGATACAATTGAAGTTTACTGCTTGTCGTGGAATCAAGACGTATCGAGAATCACTCCCTGAGTGATGATTAACCCCTGTAAGCTACTGAATTTTTGGTAAACAGTTAAGATATCTCTCAAAAGTTTGCCTTTGACGACTGAAGCAAGGTTGGTTTATTTTATTTGTATCTGGTGAGGAATGTTTCTAAGGTCGGACCTGATTGCTTCAAATGAATTGATCACATCAAGGTATCAAGATTTATCATTTTTTATGCTTAGGCAGATGTATGAAAACTTCCACTCATCTTCCCTACTGAAGGTATACAAGTTATACTATTTAAATAAATTCCCATTCATCGCGGTAAAATACAACCGAACCTCACCAACGCTCAGCATTACTCAGGGTTCGCGACGGGGACGCTGCTGGCGTGAACCCCTCGAGGTGTACGATGGTGTACATTGGTCGTAACGGTGCTCATGTCTCAACACCACGCTATTCACCGAATAGAGTCCGACTCAATTCTACTGTTGATTTCACTTAGATTGAGTGCTAAATGGTGGATTCATTCAGTTGCACCCAAAAATTTAAATGCCCCAGGGAGAAAGTCAAGCCTGACGATTGAAATAAGGCTGAAACAAGATTTGACATCAAGGCTAGATAACCCAACCTTGAATCGAGCTTCTTTCCATTGTTGGATCGTATATTGATTCAAGCATTGGGCGTCAATATATAATCAAGCCTTGGTTTAAGGTTGGAACAGCATTCGTGCTCAAGACTGGGATATCGAAGCCCATAGGTAGGAATTAACCATCGAAACGAGGTTCCATTAGGCTTGATCCAGGATTGCCAAAAACTGGTCGAGCCTCGGTCCAAGCTTGGGTGTAAGGATTGGATGAGGGTTGTAATCCGAATCTCATCTCAGAATGTTGACGATCCTGATTCCTGCTAGATGAACAATTAAGATAGAACAAGACTTAGTTCCATCCTCAAATCAAAAATACCAATTAATTGTTTTCAAACATTTCTCATAAATGTTAACATTAAATTTTTATTTCCTAATCACTACATGATTAATCAAGTTGAAATTACTTAACAAATTTTTTCCTAAAATTAGGGAAACCGACAATTATACATAGAAACGTGGAATTACGAAGAATCCATTGTATCTCTATTTGCGATGTAAGTCGAATCTAAATAGTTCAAAATCCTTACCACAAATTCCCGTTTCAATTCTTTTTTTTTATTCAAAAAATGAGTAAATATTTGTTTCGTCCAGTAAGCTCGTTCAAGCTCGACCAGTCTTTGTCAATCCTAGATCAAGCCTGATCAAGGGTTGTTTCGATTGCTCATTCTTACCTGAGGAGCAGTTATATGCACTGATTACACTGAGAAAAAGAACTTCTTCTACCAAGTAAATTTATTAACCGGAAGAAAATTTCATTACTTACAGGAAATAAAACGACTTATTTTTGGGTAGATATTGATGTTCTCTCGTATGCTATGAGTTCTCATCCCAAACTAAGTTATTTCAGTTTAGTCAGCAATTTAACATAGTCGTATTTTATTTCAAGCAAGAAATGTTTACTGCACGACTAGAAGAGTTTTGTTTTTGAATCCAACCGTTATTACTACAACCCTCAGCAGGTACAAATGAACATAGGATAGAGTCTAGCAATCAATTCTTGTGCATAGATTTCGATCATTTTGAATATCTACATTCGCTACTTTATAAAATTTACCGAAGGTCAGAAACTTACTTTACTCAAACGTATTTTATCTAAAGAGAAGACAATTTCCTGGAGACAAGAATTTTTTTTTCTCAGTGTACCGATGTTGTTTTCACTCCATTCATTTATTGAGTAATTTATCCATAATCTTATCAACAATTTAAACATTATTGAGTTGATCGATTGAAAAACTAATTTTGAGCGCGAAATGAATCCAATTTTTTTGTAATTTGTTCTCATTTTACACCGCATTTCCGGAATTCATTGCGGATGTACTTTTGCCAACAAAATTTTCATAATGTTTTTCCCTCTCTATGGACATAAATATTTTTACCGTGAAAATAGTATCCGTAAATGAAGAATAACGTAGCAGAACCGTTACATTATATGGAGAACATCGACTACCCAATGGAATATCCAGAATGACGAGAGGAGACTGCAAAGTAATTCCCACCAAACTATCGTTTCATACCTACCATTTCACAATTCAAAATGTCTGAATATTATCAGCACTTATCATCCACTGCATGTGACCATCAGTCCGATAAAGCCTACATAAAGCCTCTTAACGACATTAAACCACATTTGAGGACTAATATGCTGATTAATATCACCATAGAACTCGCTGTCAAGTGGAATTCACCATAACTTTAACAATCTCGTAAACAATATCTGTAAATTTCACCAATTGCACGAATAATATCGGTCATCAAATTCCGCTAATCAACTCACCTTATTGCTGACAATTAAACACACGCGGTGGTATATTGCTTGACGCCTGTTCTACATAAATTAAACTCTCCCCGACGTTATACCTTCTAAAGCCTTTCCCCGGGAATTCTACATCACAACCGCAGAGCATTGTAACATCTCACGAATCACCACTTACGGTCAGGGGGCAACATTAAGCGGACCTATCTCAGAATGTAGGAAACAAGGAGTAATACGAGGGATTTTCTTGTATTTAATGTATATCTCGTTACATGCTTTCATCCATGTTCACTGTGTCCCTTATGGTTGCAATAAGGTTGACATGACCTCATAAAAAATGTACAGAATTTTTATCACGTGTCGTAAGATAAAGATGAAAATAAGTTAGTTCCCCCAACGAAAAATTATTTCTCAAATTTCATCCGGTTAGATACATAGGATTCTGGTTTTGGGGTCTTTTTTAAAAAAAATCAATTAGTTGAAGTTTAATTCTGGTCCGTTCCAGTGGAATATTTAATTCAACTTCATAAACTATTTATCCGAGGCTATTGGGTAAAATTAGTATCGAAAATGAAGTCATTGAAGCGGTGACGATCAAATTAAAAATCTTTTCTTCTGAAAATTAAGCTAAAACTATTTTTTTAGATTGAGTAACCCAGAAGACCAGTTACAAAAATGAACTGGCTGTCATATGTCACAGAAAATTCGGGACAATTTTACACTGAACATTAATATTTCATTGGGAATTTAAATAAAGAGACGATTTGTCTTTTTTATACGGTTAAAAATTCTGGAATTTCACTGAACGTTCACTGAAACCTCGGATTCCATTACATTTCAGGATATTCGCATCGAAAGTGTGAGATATAGATCGCAAAAAATTTTAATCCTCTGATTTAATAAAATTCTAAAAATTGACAAACTGGAGAAATCAGTAGATTTATTACAGATTCAAAACAATGTCCTTGTTTATCTGACACATGGAAAGTGAAAAAATACATAATCGTAGCCGTTTCTCCTATCAGAAGAGTAATGTGTACAAAATATACCGCGCCATTCACCGTGATAATAATAGATAGTATCCTCATAAATATATGTACCCCGACTTAAGATGTGAATTAAATATGACGAGCATCCACTTTCGCCAAAGCTCGCAAGAACTTGCCTCACGCTCAGTATGATATACATTTCACCCAGTTTACCTTCTACTAAGACAACACAGTGGTACGTGTATACAACTGCGTTGGAATACCTTCATCCGCGGGGGGTATTCTTGCGAGTAAATTCACAAGATGACTGGAATTTCCGAGTTTACCCCCTTTACCCTGTTTGTCTTAAAAGCCGGAATTCTTTGCATTACTCCCACTGCCTGACGCTCATTCTGTTTTACATTCAAATTTTGACTATACAAGTTACTCGCATTCCCCTTCAGTTAGAAATATTTCGGGTGGGGCGAAATTTTGAAGAAGCATTATATTATTAGAATAAATAGAAAATACCGTAAATGATATAACACACTGAGGGAAAAATCTGCTTTTGATAAAGAAAATATATTCGGTGCAAGATAATATCCTCTTGTCATTTTTCACTATCGTGAAATCGGCTTATCAATCATTTAGTTATCGTATTGATAAAAAAAACGTTTTCTACAAGACAGGATTCTCTTATCCCGAGCGAACTTTCCTCTATTTTCGAGACTAGAAAGGAAGTTCTCGTCATAGATTCATGTAATCTGTAATTTGTTTAGATTTTGGTTTCTTCCAACCTATCAATTCCGTGATGTCTTCTGCAAAGCGCGTGACACATGAGACCTATTCTCTATATACTCGAAGTGATAATGAACGAATCAATTATCCAATGAAAATAGGAATTTCTTCGTTGGAGATAACGAGTAATCACATTGAGAAACTATGAAATCATTCGGAATGAGAGATTCCTTAATAGAAATAAAGCTAGTCATAATTCAGAATATGAGAAATTCATCTCACTGGAACGTTTGGTTACTTCTCCCAACTACCAATTATCGTACAGAAAAGAGTTATGTATTATGGTCAGAATGTGCTGCGCTAGGAATGGATTCATTCATCAGAAGATTTCCAAATTTTAAAGATCGGCAAGGACTTATTTTCTTACCCCAAGTACAGTGCAGGTAATCAGAATGTACAGCCACTGATCTGAATTCTTCTTTGGAACTGAATTAATTCAGCCCTTAGTACCTAAAGTAAGCAAAATCCATAATAAAATTGAGTCGGACTGAAATTGGTGAGCAGCTGGAGGATAAGAACTGAGCACCATTGTACACCATACACCATTGGCATCTTGTGGTGTTCACACCAGCCGATCTCCATAGCGAACCCTGAGTAATGCTCGGTGCTGGTGAGGCTTCCTTATCCCTTACCGCACGTTGATTTGAATCACGCTAATTTATTTACAATTATGTAATTCATATACCTTCTGTAAGGAAGGAGGAGGGCAAGGTTCCGTTCATCTGCCCAAGCATGCTGATTTTCAAATCTTTACGTCCTGATACTTCAGTTGTCCAAGGAAAAATTGTGAAGTACTGTATTTTCCTATTACCGGAGAATGCAGAGGATTTTATGATAAACAAAAACGGAGGTTCCTGGTAAAATTTTACAGTAGCGAGTATTTTAAAGTAAATGAGCGGAGGCATTGTAATAAATTCAATCATTGAAATTTTATTCCGCTAACCTCCAGGCTCCAATTCGTGATTGCGATTTTCCAGGTTCCTACATTAATTAGACTGTCGGTAAGCTGACGTCAATGATGCGTGGGGGAGGTGGGTGGGGTATGGGGGAGGGGGGCGGAAGAGGAGGCGAAGAGAAGAGCCTCAATTTTGAGGTGTTCAGTGGAGTTGATTCGCTGTTGATTGGTCAATCGCCCAGTGACTCGTAATTACGTCTGATGTAGTTGAATCTCCTGATACTTTGTTTGATGGTAAGCATGGAGGAGGAGAGGATTCATTACCTAGAGTGACAAGTAATTTCAGTACTGGAGTGAGCAAATCCGATAAGTCAACTTAACTTGAGAATACGATAGTGTTTGATGAATATGTTTGAGTCCCACTGGAATGAGAAAATTTCTATCAACACCGCTTTTGCACTGAAATTCGTAATTAATCCGTACAGGTTCCAAACTAAGGGAATACATTCTGCGGAATTTTCTTATCATCTCTTCAGTCATAATTCAACGCAAGTCTGGACTCTCTGAATTTTATGCCACACAAATCACGACCCCTGTTCGCTCTGTTACGACCATTTTTTTTAGCTTTAGAGACGAGGAATTAATTAACCATTGGAATCATTATCAGCTGTTTGAATATTTATACCAGCAATTGTTGTCACACAACTGTGAAGGTCCTTTTCATAAATTTGTGGAAGACTTGTAATTTGGAAAATATTTTTTATTGTGAAAACCAGAAGATGGAATCAAAGTTGCATTAACTATTTCTCGATTGAAAATGAAAAAGAAAGTGTGACGTGAGAACTTCAGCAACTCCGCCCCTCTCCCTTCTCTACAAAGTTCATAAACTACGAACTTCCTTCCGCATCCTAATCAGGTGACGTAATATTTGAACGGCCCCTGAAAGTAGCTTTACTGCTTTCATAAATTAAGAGATTATTGCAAACTGTATAACATTTTTATAATATCAAATATAATTTGTTAAATCATCTGAAAAAAAATCTAAAAAAAATCATTAATTCTTACTTATCGGTCACTTCGAAGTTGCAACAATTTCCGAGATTGTATTAACGATCTATCAAAAAATAAGTGCGTTCGTTAGTTATTGATGACTTAGTTTGCAATTATTGAATTGCTCAGGAATAGTGACGAAAATTCAATTGTTCTTTCCCGTAAGTGATAAATTCAGTCATCAATATTATAGCAATGGAAGATTCAATTGATAATTTTATCCTTGCATAGTTTCCTTACCCGATTATTAAGTCCATTGAATCAGGACGAGTAGAGCAAAATAGCACGTCTTTAATTGACAATTCCTCGATCTAGACTGAGCGCAATTGAATGATTTTAATTTCATATTGAAGGGAGGGTTATAAATTTCAATATGAAATATTATTCAATTTCAATCAGCCTGTCCCAAGTTATTATCAATTAAAGACGTCCCATTGTGTCGCTCTCCTCTAGTTGGAAATATCCATTGAAAAATATTTCTAGCACAGATCACTTCCAAATTCGTATCTGGAGTATAACCGATAATTAGAAATGGAGACAAAATTCTGACTGACATGCAATTGATTATATTCCCTGATTCAAAAACAAACTGTTGCCCACCAACTCAGTCCACCAATAAATAATTTTGAACAAACAAAAACTGCAATACCCTACACAGATTTTTCATAATATCTATTGCAGTTTTTGAGGTAAATGTTGAGAAAGACCCCCCCAAATAAATTCACATTATTCGGCTAGAATTTTTGTGATATAACTCCAAACCGAATTTCTCCTGTTTACATCTACTCAAGAGTGCTGTGGTATTATAGTCAACGGTGTTTGTTTTGATAGGAAGGAGTACCTACCTAGAAAAAACAGAACACCCGAATATTTCAGGTGTTATTACCACCGCAGTATTAAGTAAGCAGTGTTACGGTGAACAATGAATGTGAAGGAAATTTTCGTGATGTGCGCGGGCTTATCGAACGGTATTCAGTTCTTCAGTTCGATTAAAAAATCGGTGAGGGCCTTGAAGGACGCTCTACCGGAATATGGGGTAAGTCACGAACATTATCACGATTATTTAGCTG
>JAPYZM010002207.1:0-14682 GCA_030522845.1 Psyttalia concolor
TGAGATCGGACTAATCAAGTCAAAACCTTATCAAATTGACTACCGGCAGACGGATATCAAGTTCAAGTCAGCCCCACCTGATTAGGACCTGACCAGAATATGCCTTTAATATTCCGGATCAAGTAAACCATATAAAACATTGATGAGAATCCCATCCAGTAACACTTGATCAGTCAAACTTGACTAACTGACTGGTCCAGACTTGATCCGACATCAGGCGCGTCTGAAGAATTTTCCACTCGGGTCAGGGACCACAATTTATTTATTTACTGCCAAATTCAACATTGCTTGTTTTATTTCCCATTAACAATTTAATAATTAATATAATATCATCCGGCAAACGTTTGGTCAGCCTCATCCAGCCCACACGCGGGATGTGCGTAACGCGCCTTATCCGCGCCGAATGTGGCTAACCGTATTAGCGCCGAACATTAAACTCGGCATGCCGGATGTGGGCCGAACACTTTGCGGAATGAAATTTCTAGTAGGGTCAGTATCAATGGCTCCGGAGGTACCCTGAAGTCAGCATAACTTTAACATGAAATGCTACCCCCACCATCTCCATTTTGCATGTGATCGCGTTTCCCCCAACTCCTGCGGTTGATGTTAAAAGTTACGCTGACTGAACCATAGTGAGATATAAACTCTCGTCTAATTGCAAATAACAACAGTTTCAATTCTTTATGCTTTCATTTTATGATAAACACGATGCCCAAACAGAAAAAGTCTTCCTATCCCATTTTTTTCGAGTTTGGGCTCCCAAGCCTAAAAAGACCCTCCTTACACTATCTACCAAACTAGAAAATTATGCATATCAAGGCTCGTCTCAGTCCTTAAAAATTCGTTTTTCAAGGCGCAGTTCGGCCTTTCCAGCGAGCCTTGAACGAGGCTCGTTTCATAAGCCTGAAACGATGTTACCATTTTAGGGTTAAAAGAGGGCTGATCCAAGGCTAGATCCCAGCCCTCATTCAGGACTTTCGAGGCTAAGTCCAGGGTGTGATGAGCCTTTTTTCGATTGTCGGTTCCTACCTGGGACTGTTGAAAAGAATGAACATATTCTATATCGTCTGGTATAATAGACCAGTAAGAAATGTTAATATTAACGAGCCAGTTTTTATAAAGTCGCTAGAGCCTTGGTTGTTCGTGCGACTTTCAAAAAAATACCAAAAAATGATAAAATTTAATTCTAAAAATTTTGAGAAAACTTTCTGAAAATAGCTAAAAGAAATCAGTATTCGAAATATCAAATTTCTAAATTCTTCGTAAAATTCAATGACTTCGATTATAAAATATTTCCCTCACCGATTCAAATCCAATTTTATCCATCTTCACAATATTTCAAACGTTAAAATACCAGCCGACCAATGAAAGTTCAAACAACATGAATTTGCCAAATAAGAATCTAACGTACGTCTTGGGGGTATACTTTGGAAAACGTATGTCTTTGCGATTGCCGATTGACTGCGCCGGTACACACATCGTTTTCCATCACCAAGAGGGGAGAGGGGGGAAGAGGGGATCTGTACACATGGAGTGGCTCTTGGGTGCCCAGTAGTTTCCGTAGATTCCAACCGTTATGGCAAGACCTCGTCGACGGCAGGATCGTACGTCAACAGTTTTTTTCCTCCTCTTCCTCCACTCGAGCTTCTCTTTTCCGAGGGAATGTCCTCTTCTCTTTCGCTCTCGCATTGATCTGATCAGACGGAAAAGTGAGAGGGAGAAAGGATGGACCGATAAGGGAGAGGAGAATTTGTCTCCTGGACGATTTGCTTGCATCAGTTTCTTTGGAAAATATGTCTAGGACCCGGTCTAATACACGTACTGGGGTATCGTGAAGAGGTGGATCGCCCATTGGTATGTCCGGGGATTCATTGCGATGGGGATTGACGGGACAAGTTATCGATTCACATTACTGGGTCTCGGAAGATCGCGGATTGAGCATATTGCCGCTTGACTCGGCGAGATTGGAGTTTTGATAAACGGGGGTAGACAAAAGATTTTGGAAATTTTTATTTCGGGATTTTTTTTCGAAATGGATTGCAATAATCCCGAAGAGTAAACAGAAAAATATCATGATTTCTCCACGGTTGATCCTGTTTAGATTGTTTTTCATTTCCTGAAGGGCGATATAATGAAAAAGGAATTTTTTTTTTTAATTCACTAGATTAATTTATTTGAATAGACCAAAATAAATCTTTTTTTATCAATTTAAACATATGAATGATTTGATATTTTGTTTTTATTAGATAAATATTTGTTTATGATTAGAAACTTTTTATTTAATGCAAAGGAATTTTTTATTTGGTTCAACTAAAGTTATTTCTTAATTTGATTGGAGTATCTTAAAGTCCATTCATTCCTTGAATTCAGTTCAAAATACTTACTGGTATTTAAATTCAAGGAATAAACGGTCCAATAAAACGAAAAAACTCCAATAGCGGAAATTTCTTAAGTAATTTCTTTTAATATTGCGAATTTTTATGTTTTTATATTTGTAAGACCAATATAAAGATCCAACTTTGCGATTGCTATACTGAAAAATAGTCTATTGAGTCCATACAATCTACACAATCCATGAAAAGGGAAGAATCTTGAGTTATTGATGAAAAACATGGGCCATTTGGCGTCAGTTTCTTCGAATCATTTCTGAACAAAAAAAATATTTTTTTTGCCCTTCCATCGAAAATAAAAAATTAAACCAATAATCCATAAAAACAAAACCTATAAATGTTTTTGTTCTCCGTGAATTCCGGATTA
The DNA here is from genome assembly GCA_030522845.1 of Psyttalia concolor. Classification (NCBI taxonomy): domain Eukaryota; kingdom Metazoa; phylum Arthropoda; class Insecta; order Hymenoptera; family Braconidae; genus Psyttalia; species Psyttalia concolor. Next base: position 2,758 of record JAPYZM010002207.1, read on the forward strand.
TTTCCCAAAGGAAAATAAGCTCTCAGAACTTCTTCTATAAAAAGAAATTAAAATTTCCGTAGAGAATCTGCTGACTACATTTCTATACCTTTAATACGTGGCATCACAGCACGACTCTGACATGTAACACAATTTTGCAATTTATTTCCTTTGAAATCGGGAGCGTGTACCTCTTGTATTAGTATTAACCAGGAACGCGAATCGAATTCGCTAATTTGATTGCGTGTGTCCTAATTTTTCTCGTATGAAGTCGCTAGACGTGGAACACATGATGAGTTGCCACAACCACGTATATTGGGGGGTGAGGAGAACCCGATGGGTGCCCTTGATTGGGGGATACTTGGCATTCAAGAGGAATCACGGAGGAATCCGTTTGTCATGTGGATTGCGCCATTTGGAAGATCAAAACTGGGTTACATTTGCTCGCTATATTCACGACATTTTGATGATATTTTTCGCGGTATGGCGTGGTATTCGAAATCAGGACGGCTGCGCCCTTTCTGAACGTCATGGGTTTCAAAATTCAAGCTATCATTATTATCGCAATTTATCAAATTTATTATATGAAAGATAATCTACATTTAATCTATTAAAAAATCACTTCTGAAATTTGTGGAAAGATCTTGTAATTTCTGTAAATTTTCTGGCCTCTGGATGGGAGCATGGTTAATCGTCCAAATGTAAGTTTTTAATTTTCTGATCGAGTCGGATCATCCGTAATCAACTATAGATCGTATGATACTCGGAATCATTGAAATCCAATCTCCCCGAAATTCCTAAGAGCGACCCTGTAATCCCATGAAATCGACTTGTCTCCAAAGTTCCTCGTATTTTTTTTCCAGATCCGAATGTTTTTTCCACCCTCAGAAAAACAAAATATCACAGAACAACGGATATTATTTCTCCACGATACGTGATCCTCCTCGTGGTGTTAGAGATCCATAATTTATTATCTCGTAAAGGCAATCGTAAATGGCTGAACCAACGAAACTGCTACGGAACCCAGAAATGTCGTCTCTTCTCGAGAAATGGTTTGGCCCACATACGGAGAGTTCATCCGTAGGTGTAGTCCTGTACACCTTAACATCACTCAGAGTGCCCCCCCCCCCTCCCCTTGCCCCTCCCAAATGTATGTCCACGCGGATAGAAGCGGAGAGAATATTCCCATGTACATTGCAAGAGTGAAAAGAGACAGAGATAGAGAGAGTGAGGTACAGAGAAAAAAAAGAAACGATCGTAAATCGCTCGCTTATGGGCGCGATCTGTGGTTCGCGGTTTCCTCCCCGGGGTCAACTCGAGATTTTATATTTATACACAACACGAGCAACCACACACGCTCGCCCCCTCCTATCTCTTCTGTCTCCTCATCGGGAAGATGGTATTTCCCCCTCGCTTCCGAGTATTCGCAGTTCTCGAATCTCACCGCAGAATACACAAGCACCTGCTGCTATATAACACACCACGTGTGGATACTATGTATTTTCCAGTTTTTTAGATGGGGAGTAACTGTTTTGGAAAAATCGAGTGAATTATGCTCTGAAAGAAATTTCTTGAACATTCAGCAATAACTTCATTTGAATTTTCAATACGAATTCGAATTCACTTTAATATCAATTTGTGCATGAAATCTCGCAGTTAAGTTGAATTCTGAATAGATGAAATTTTTATCTTATGTTATTGAATTTTTAATGATATATGGAGTTTTTCAACTTATTGTCAAACTAACCATTAACTCGGACAAAATTTTCAGTCAATTGAAAATTAAAATAAATTGGTGCCTGAGTTTTCAATATATATTATGATTTTTATAGTTTTAGTTCTGTAGTCCGGAAAATTACCACTGTAGTAAATATTCCAAAATTGAACTGATTTTCCAATACCAAAATCCACACAAATTTCATAACAATGACTAATGTATAAAAATTATTAGATTTTTTAATAATTTCAAGCATATTTTCCTTATAGTGTAATAGGGGTTTGAAAACAGTTTCTTCTTTAAAGAAACAATTAGCAAACATTACATTTATTTGAGAAATAAAAAATAATTTGAACATCTTAAACGTATCGACGGAAAATTTTACGAAAAAATTATTAATTTTATTAGCGCGGTTTTCCCTATTTTACGGATTTAAACTTATGCAGGGCATACATCAAATACCCCTTATTTCTGCCTCAGATTCAACCAAAGGCAATATATTTATTGAATAGAATTAACAATATTGGTATACATTAATTTTCTTCTGTGGCTAGAAAGAAAAATTTTGTCTATGCAAAAAAATATTAAAAAAAAAAATAACAAATCTATGTACGTAAAAGATCGATTTTTATGTAACATAATAAGATATATTTACAATTTCCTATTGGGTGCATAAGTCTATTTTTGTTTTGAAATATTTATACATGTAATGACTTAATGAAAGTCCATAAATAATAAGGAAAAATTTCAGAGTAAAGATATTTTTAGATAATTAGGAGGCCGATTAATTAGTGGTTGTCTACAATGTACTTATTATTGTCATAAACAGAAATAAATTATCACTTAAGATCAAATATATCGCCGGAGTGAATAGAAAGTTGAAAAAAAAATTCAACTTCTAGAATCGTCATTTACCTCTGAAAATCGAGAAATCCCGTATGAGAACTATGAAAATACCAGCGACAAGCAGAATTTAGTGCATTCAATTCTCTCCACTGCGTACATCCATTTCGACGGGTGCAATAACCAGGTAAAACGTCAACTGTTGGAATTCTACCCGGCATCCGAATTGCGGCCAATTATAGCAAGCCGTATAATCGTCGCCTGGACATAACTCGGCAGAAATACGTGTACTCGAGGATGGAGTAATGCACGCACGTGTACAAACCATGTATACACATTGGGAATACTTGTTGCTTTACGATCGTACTAATCGCTTCTACGTCCGAGGAGGACAAGTATTGCGAGTCGAATCCTTCGGCTCGGATTTGATCATTTTGAGAGGTTTCACCTGTTGCGCCGGAGTTATAGGGTCAATGTGGTGAGGGGCAAGGAGAGGCGGAGGAGTCATGCGGAAGTGGCGACAGCTATTCTAAAGTGCCTTTCACGATTCACCGGAAATAACGCTTCGTGGAGATGCTAACGCTAATTGCCTGGTGTTAGTTCTATGCGAAATGGAAATTAGAAGCTATTGAGATGGATTTGTTCGTTGACGTTGTGGAGAATGGAATTACTCTGAAGTTGTACTGTGGAAAAAAGGAGAGACTTGAAAAATTTAGGCTATTCTAAGTGTACGTAAACATTTCTTTGTGAAACAAAAGAAATCCCTTTTAATCAAGTCCAATTCAAATGGGCCTCATTTAAGTTGCTTTTTTTTACGTGCAGCAATTTGAAAATATTTCCACTTGATTTAACTCGAATTTTGGCCTCATTCAACCCATTTTGAATCAAGTTGAGCTATCAAATTTAATCAAGTCTGGGTCATTTAATTTGCATTGAGTTTATAACCCGTCATATTTTTTAATGAAAAGAACATCTGCTTAGAAAACAGTCCCAAATACACTCAATAAAAGCGGATTTATCAGCTTCAGTCAGGTTGATTCGAATTCTGTCGAAAAATCCACTTCAATCGAATCCAAGTCATTCGACTTGACATTTCTACAAAACATCATGCTTAGATTAAAAAAAACATCTTCTTATAAAATATTTCAAATTTTCTTCACAACTTTACATAAGCCAAATTTTTGGGTCAAATGGGTTTCAAAACGTACAAATCTTGTAGTGGTACTGGGAATTAGGAATTTCTGTTACGACAACAACCAATTTCTATTCGATTATCCTCTCGAAGTCTCGAAATCCTCGGTCTAATAATAAATACTGAACATCAGAAAACATCGGCAAAATTAAAATATACCATACAGAGGGTCACACACGTGGCCAAGGAAAACCAATTAGACCAACGCTCTCCGCCAGCCGCCAAATAAAAATCAAACATATTTTATTTGCAAAAGATTCAGGGATTCTCATTAACATACTAACGACCGAATTCCCCCGTCTGCTCTTCTTCGTCTTCTCTCGCCATAATTCGTTCAGCATCAAATTTCGTGACCTCGTGTGGACGGCCTCCACCGTATATTCACACAGGGTTAAACCAAAGGCACATGAATTACTAAAATTCCTTTGGATTCCGTGATATGCCAATGAAAAAGAGAGAATAAAAGCAAAAAAGGGGGGCAAGAAATTCGCAAAATTGGAGAAGATAAGAGGATGATGAACGTGAGTCAAAGGAGTGGCCGAAGCCAGTTAAAAAAAGGGGGATCCGTATGAATATTAACGCGATTTCTCTCTCATGTTTCTTTTAGTAGTTCGTTGCACCAGGAGAAGAAAAAAATATCCGTTTACCTCGTTTGTAATAAGGGGGCGCATGCTCGTTGGAAAAAATTCAGGTCGAGTGGAGACCCAATATGATGCAAATAATGTACTCATCCATTGTCTCTGGTGATTTCAATGGCTCTTGGGAGTCTAACAAATTTATGCCCCTGACCATTGTCAGATATTTATCCGCTCGAAAATCGGTATTATATTAGTCATGTGTAAATATTTTGCACGCTTAGTCATATATAGAGGAGTTCAAGTGTGAAATTGAGGCGCCGTACATAACGAAATCAATTCAAAATGAAATAGAATTAGTGGTTTCGCTGAAAAAATCTCTGTAATTTGATGAATTTGATTTTATGACTGAAGCAGATTACAATATCATTCGAGTAGATTTTCAACTAGAAGAGTATGATCAAAACGGTTGGAGTAGTTATGTATAAAAATAGTTGTTTTGTGAAAATTATTGTTGAGTGAAGGGACGGACGACTTAAACTGAGAGTGCCGATGTGAATTATCTCGACTTAGGTCAAGTAGAGATCGACTTGAGCTCTCCACACTATTTAATCCAAATCTATGAAATTTACTTGAAATTAGTTCGTTCAATTCTGCTTAGGTAGAGTTTACTCTTAGGATTAACTTAAAAAACTTTGTGTGGGGATGTAATCAAATCCATGTCGAAAAGATGCGAACGGGCAAATTGAATTTATTCCAGTTCAATTTGATTGAAGTCATTAGTTTGATCTAAGTGAAATTAAATTTCGACTCGATTAGACGTGAATTTCGATCCAACTTAAACCGATTTTCCAGTCAGATTCAAGAACTGATGTGAATCAGCCTTAACTTGAATCAAGTCGACCATCAGCTGACATGAATTTTTCTAGTTGAAGCAAATTTCGCTCACATTCTAACAGATTTTTTTAAAATAAGTCAAAATCTTTCGACTCAATTTAACCGAGAGGAATATGATGGAATTAATCGGAGTTATTTTATAAGTACACTGCGAGAAAAACTTACTTTTCGCCGAAAAATTAATGTTTGGTCCAGGAATATTTTTTACTATCACATAATTCTTGCGCCAATCTTTTTCTATCGTCCCCTAAGTATGCACATTGTCCAGGCAACGAAAAATCTTATAACTTTCCTTCTTTGGACAATGAAAAATAGTCAAGGAACAAAAGAACATCATTGGCTCAAGAATTATGTGATAGTCAAAAATATTCTTGAATCAAGAATTAATTTTTCAGCCAAAAGTACGTTTTTTTCTCAGTGTAAGAAATAATTGATTTAAAAAAAAACTGTTGCCAAGTGAAGCGTTGACTTTAATTAATAAGAATTTCGACTAACGTGAAGTAGAATGTGAACTTCAATAGATAAGTTACACGTCCAAGCAATTTTCATTAGGGCGTAATCGATCAATTGTAAAGAAAAACAGCATTAAGTGTAATTTGATTCAGCTCACTTTCCCACTTGTTTCAAATTAACTTACGGATTAGTTCAAATCGGTTCTAACCAGCTTCAATATTGACTTAATTTAATCATGCAATTCGTTTTCAATCAAGCCGATTTCTTGAATCGGTATTTTTTTCGGGTGCCGGAATATTATGTTGATAATATTACCGCAAACATTAGCGGCTTCCAGGTAAAAAATCAATTAACAATTCAAATGAAAAATTAAACAACTTTAATGGTCGTCCGCTGATGGATTAATCCGAAAAAAGTGTGGCTTAATTACCCCATATCAATCACGACTCGTCCACCGAAATGTGCAAAATGCCGTAAGAGAAAACCTCAGGCGTCCGTTTCGAATCAGTAAGTGGACGGCGCGCCTAATCGATTACCCCCGATGTCTCCACGACACATGTGCATATTGAATCGAGACCTCCGGTTGAGTTATTCCTATTGAGTACTTATCGAAAGGGCAGTTGAGTGCATCCGTGCTTCCGCTTTCATGTACCTGCGCGAAATGTGATGATTTATCTTCGAAGGCTTTGACAATAATTACCGATTCTCTTGCCAGCTACAGCTACTATCCTGAATCTCAGGGCGCTGTGTTTTCGTTGTAACAAAAGCACATTTGCCTCGAGTTACAAGTTCCTATTCCGCGTTTTTTTTACCGAGGGGGGGGGGGGAGGGAGGGGGCGTTCTCTTCTTTTCTATTGCCCCATATATACTTTCACGAATCCTTTCACCGTGACTTCGTCGGTTCAGTTGTAGTAAGTTATGACAGGAAATGCTCCATATTTTCGGGGATACAACGGAGCTTGCGGTGATTTTGTGAATTCAAATGATTTACTTTATTTGTAATTACACGGAGAGAAAAATTCAATGAAAATTACGTGTCAGTTGCGTAATCTGCCAGCCAAAATAATATTCCGTAAAAATTACGGAACAGTGCCGTGCTTTTTTACAGCATTTGAATTTGAATTTTTCTCCCCGTGTACGTCGGACAGTAATTCTTGAAAAATTATGTGCCGAAATTTAATGAACCTAAATGTGTGTCCATAATTTCAGGCACGAGAATTCCGAGTTAGACTACATAAAACGTCTGTCATTATAATTAATGAGATTTTTTTGCATGCGTTCCATAAAAATCGGAAGTACAGTGTTAACAGTTTAAAGTTAACAAGATAGCTCATATGATGTTACTATTATAATCATTATTGGTATGCAAATTAACAATGAAAGATTGAGAAGGAAAGATTTATTGAAAAGAGTAAAAATATCAAATAAAAATAGAACAAAATATGTCGTACAATAAATTTTACTGGATCATGGATTAGAATAATTCGAGATTTTTTTCGGGCAGTGAAGTAGAATGGTTTTATAAGTTCAAAATTATCAACAGTAATATTTTGTGCCCTCCGGCCAGAAAGCGCAACTTCCCGGCCGCTGCGCGAGAGGAAGTCGTAGCTTTCCGGCTACGTCGAGCAGAAAAATAGTATACACACCTCAGCCAGTAAAAAAAGCCTCAGATCGCATATTTCTCAATCTCGGCTTCGCCTCGGCCAGCAATTTCATGTGATCTGTGAGATTTCATTTTTTACTGACAGAGATATGTAATACACTATTATAGTATATTTCTCACCTAGGGAGGTAAAATAAAGGAGGCTTGCTCACGTGCAGAATTACCGCCCGAGCCGAAGGCAAAGGTGGTAAGCACGTGACTAAGACTCCTTTATTTTACTTTCCGTGGTGAGAAAAATAATTTTTTCTTCACCCCCTACCTGAAAGTACGCATTTCCGTGCAAAACTTGGGTTATGAAACAATCTCTTTTGTGGCCAGCACGGTTACAGCGCCATTCTTTCGTCGCGAGTGTTGGCCAATGGCGAAACTAACGAGTTGTGCGACTCAAACACGCACTAAAGCCTATAGTGCCGGTGCATGACAATACGAGCATAGCCTCGAAAATGGACCCATCGTCATCTGAGGAAGTCATTTTGATGAATTTTGACGCAGTAGCAACAATTATTGTGCAAAATGAAACCCTACCAAAGAAGGAGGCCGACCGACATCTACACGGAGAGAAAAATTCCATAAAAATTACGTGTCAGTTCCGTAATCTGCGAGTCAAAACAATATTCCGTAAAAATTACGGAACAGTGACGTACTTCTCTGTAAAAAATTACGGCACTGTTTCCTAATTTTTACGGAATATTGTTTTGACTCGCAGATTACGGAACTGACACGTAATTTTTATGGAATTTTTCTCTCCGTGTACTAGTGTATAACGCATATAAGAAGTGGTGGGAGGACAATCACAGTTCATTGGCGACCTTAGAAGAAAACAATTTAATTGTTTACTTTGAGAGCTTAAAGGTGAAATTAAAATCACCCACTTCATTGAGCGTTTGGGCCATGTTACGCAAAACATTGAATGCTAAAGACGATATTAGGCTAACAAACATGTTGAATTATAAAACATGATACTTTTGGATTTTTAATTATTTTCCACCTCTTGCCCGCCCCCACCATCAAAACCTCGGCTACGCCTCGGTTTTGCAAAAGTCGGGCGGGCATCTGCCTCCTACTGCCTCATGCAGTACGCGCAGTGACTGGAAGGGCGCTCGCGCAGGCCACAAAAGTTGAAATGGCAAATATCAATAATATTTACCAATTTTTCTAATTAAGCGTACTTTCAGTTCGAAATGAAGAAAAATAGTATACGACATACGGCCAGAAAGTTGGATGCACCGGGAAATCCAGGTTTCTGGCCTTGGCTCGTAATGTACTATTCCTTTGTATTTATATTTTTCTCTTTTTTTTTCGACTACTCAAGGAAATATTTTTTTTAAAGCGGATTGCAACTTTTCATTTTATAGTTTTCAGTTTTTCAAATCTCTAATCTTTTTTTGTTACCAACAATTATTCGTCAGAGAGAATAATTATTTTCCACTTGCTTTTTTTATTAACTAGGATATTCAGGAGCCATCATACGTGGATAAATCAGTTTGGGAAGCTAAAAAGTTTAGTTCTGTCTTTTTTTTTCTTGGATCGATAATTGTTTAGTGCATTCTCCCTCGTCCCTAATCGCCATTATAAGATGAGAAATACAAAAGTTAATTCACCTTGCATCCCTCGCAGGTAAACGCACCAAAGTGGAAGCCAGCAGCGGGCTCACCGCAGACCTTGCACTGTTGATTCATCTGTAATTACATAAACTACATTATTTCGGGTTGGATTATTATACAGTGGCAGTTCCCTCAAAATCTCCAAGGCCAATGGGGCCTGAAAACCCAAGGAAAGGAATAGCCAAAATAATAAAAGCAGAGAGGAGTGAAAATAGAAGGAACCAGTGAGGAAAGGAGAGAATGAAAAATGATACAAGAGACGGGGGAGTAACCGGTTTGATGCACCTTCCACTCCAGAATTCGAGTTTGATTTTAGGTTCATTGGAATAAATTCGCTGGGATTTTTAATCTGATTTCCCGATTTTCAATACATTTTTAATATCGTCAATTAAAAGACTTGAGGATACTGAGAATATTATAACGATTTCAAAAAGTTAAAATAAAAAAAAATATTTAGGACATTTTCTGGATTTCACACACAAATTCAAATTAAAAATAAAGAGCTTAATGGACAGTGTGTTCAATAGCGGCTAAATAATGTCCTAAATTATTAGTCTTTAATTTTAAAACCACCAAGTTAATATAAATTTTTAGAATATATTTTTTCAATTCGATAATTCTCAACTATGGCTCATCCCCTACCTGCCCGGGCCAGAGCACATTTTGAATAAGCTTACGATTCCAGAACAATCAGGCTTCATTTAAAGTTTAATATCTTGGATAACATCCCTTGAAGGCTCCAATTTATCCCTCCAAAATTAATTTCTCGAGCTCATTGAGAGAAGAACCATTAAGTTCGCTGCGTTACAACCGAGAGAAAAGTAGTGCGAACGGAAACTCGTTCTTCAGGACGATACTGATCCATAAATCAGCGCTATCTACCCGCCCGGTGCCATCTGCCGGACGGTGTTCTTCTCTTCATGCCTTTTCTTCAGCGCTAAACCCCCCCAAACCCCCTCCCTTCCAGCTTGCGCTTCATCTGCACTCATATCCGTCCTCGGACCCATTTATTTTTTCTTCCCGAGTAAACTGGAATAAAATTAGGCCACAATCTGATAAACCTTCGGCGTACACTATTCTTGTGACTTTACGAGTCCTCTCGGCGCCTCTTCTGCTTCATTTCTCCATTATTTTTCGTTTTTTCCACAGTTTACATCTTCTGCCCTTTTTGATTTTGGGGAATGTGCGGCTCACCGACATCTGGTTAGAATTCTATCATCTCGACGAATTTGGTTCCCTAACTTTTCATATTAGGCGAAGAATGTTTGAATGTTCTGAAATTTTTCAGGTGATCTGTTTGTGAATTTTTTGACATGGTACAGATTTTAGATCTGATTTGTAAAGCACATCAGATTATTTTCAGTAGAAAGATGACATCCGTTTGAATTAAATCGAAAATTTGCATTGATTCGATTTGAACAATGAGAGTAATTCGATCGAGAAAATCGCATTAATTCAAGTCGAACATCAACTTCAGTCAAATTGACTTGAATTCATTGATTACTTGATTGAAGTTGACACTTACTTGACTCAAGTTGACACTCCGCTTAACAATAATTTTGTTGTAAACGTCGATTTGAATTAGGTGGAGCCCTGACTTGAATCATGTAGAATGTGTACTTCAGCCAACTTAAGGCGAATTACAAATAGATTGCAAAATCATGCGTGATTCAAGTAGGCGTTATGGATATGATTGAAGTAGAGCTCAACTTGTATGAATCCATTCCTGTTATTCTCCAAATACAATAAATTCCCAATCACATTTATCGAAGTAATTCAATTGGACTTCTTGCAAGAATCATGCCCACAAATAATGTTATCAAGTTGTAAACAACTTGAATTTAAAAACGACAATTCTAAAGGAAACAAATGTGTGTCGATTGAATAAATTCCAAATTTTATTTTTATTCTTTTACAATTAAATAAATCAACATTCGAAAATTGTTCACTGCTTGAGACATTTTAGGTAAACACTAAAGATGGAAATGAGCAGTCAACAACAGCACAAACTCGCTATTTTACGGCGGTCAAGCGTTCAACAAAAGGAGGGATGATGTTTTTACCCACTAGGGTATTTTAACGAGAATTCGCCTTGGGGTAATTAGAGTTCTCCCTTTCTCTCTCACCTCGGCTCCTGGATAATTACGTTAAAACCCATGACTCTCGCTCGGCCGTATAACATCCGTCCATATGTCCACTTGGGCTTCGTTAACGCTCAGAACACTCAGTTTTTTTTTGTTATTTGTATCAAGACCCAGTTAACCATCATGCCCTTTACCCTCTCGCTGATGAGGTTCGCTCCACTTCTTGATTGTTCATCGCTACTCATTGCTTCCTCGAAATCCTGACCGGGAGAACGAATTCTTCTCATTTTTTGAGTGGTAATGAATGCAGACCACGTTTTACCCTCGGGGAATTTTTTTAAGGATTTTGTAGTCTCACGGTTTTTGTTTCCGAAAATTGAAAAATCGAATTACTAGGCACGTAAATTGCCTGGGGCTTGGCGACAGACTGAGATGTGGTTCCTTAATTTCAGGGTTTTGAGAGGAGGTTGGAGCCATATTGAGAAATTGATATTGTTTAATTTATTGACCTGAATGAATGGCAATAAAACTCATAGTGATTGGTATTCTTTATGAATCATTAGAGAAGTGTATTCTTTTTATTGAGAGTTTTGTCTGTATATTTCTGGTTTAATTCAAGTTAATTTGAATCATGTTGAACAATTAACCATAATTACGTCAAAGATCCCGAGTGGAAATTTGAATCAGGCCAGGATCAAGTTCGGATCAAGTCAGACTTGATGCAAGATCAGGTGCTGATCCAGTTGTTGGATCAAATCTTGATCAATTATGTTACGGCTGGGATATATCAGCACTTGATTGGGCTCGACAGCTCCAGACTTGATCAAGCCAAAGGTATTAGTACTTGAGAACTGCCATCAAAAATAATTATTAATGATAATTAATTCAAAATGAAGAATAAATCTGCGTTTTTAACTT
>JAPYZM010002208.1:0-14955 GCA_030522845.1 Psyttalia concolor
ATTTGGGCTATTTTCGGCTGGCTGAACACATTTTCGGCGATATCTCAAAAACTATTGGTCCTATCGCCTCGGGGTTTGTTCCATTCGAAAGCTGAGCTCCTTTACCATCGATATAGGGTATTCTGAAGTTTCTAAGATGATTTTTTCACCTCTTTTTTGGGAAAAAAATTGAATTTTGAAAAAATTGAATTGAAAAATTGAATTGAATTTTTTTGAAATTTTGTAAATTTCAAAAAAACTAAAAGAACGGTTCCAAAAATCAATACTGACCTAATAATCAATAACTGACCTAATAATCAATAATTTCCAACTATCGGGTTTCCAGGGGGCGATCTGCGATCATTGCGAGGCCTGGGTATGCCATGGAAGAAAATGTCTGACTGCTCATGCCTGCACGTGTCCCCTGATCGACGCCTCCTGCCAAGAGTGCGAGCGAGGAGTCTGGGATCATGGAGGAAGGATATTCCGTTGCTCCTTCTGCGATTGTTTTCTCTGCGAGGATGATCAGTTCGAGCATCAGGCGTCGTGTCAAGTTTTGGAAGCTGAGAGCTATAAATGTGAGTCGGAAGAAGATTCCTAGATAAATGTAGTCAATCCGCTAGACAATTCAACAGAAATTTAATAGAATTTACTGACAATTCGGCTCGGATTCTCTGGCCAATTTTTGTACATGCAAAATTCCTTATTCAACATCCAATGATCTTTTTTCAAGGCCAATCCTGCAACAAGCTGGGACAATACTCGTGTCTCAGGTGCAAGACGTGCTACTGCGAGGATCACGTGCGTAGAAAAGGATTCAAATATGAGAAGAACAAAGCAATTCCTTGCCCCAAATGCAGCTTCGAAACCTCCCAGACTAAGGATCTCAGCATGTCAACAAGAAGTCACAAATTTGGAAGGCAGAATCAAGCTGGATATGATTCTGATGATGAGGGCAATAGCTATGGATATTATGGAGGTAGCACTTACAATTACGGTAACAGCTATGGAGATGCTAATGGGGCGCAGGATGAGTCTGAGGAAGAGGACGATGACGATGATGATGATGAGGATGATGATGATGACGATGAAACGTCAACTGAATCCGAGGAGGAGCAAGAAAAAGCAGAGGACAAATCTGACGCGAAGAAATAGCCAAAATTTACAAATATTTGAACATATGAAATGGGATCCTTCAATATAATGGCCAATCTACTGAACTTGTGCACAAACTGGAACTCCATACTTTTTTATATTCCTCCCCTCGTCTCTTATTCAATCTAAACCCAACATTTTGTTGTCTTCAAAAACATAATCATGGGGATGGAAAATAATCATGGATAACATACATTTGGTCACAGGTTTTGTGGAACTGGCTTGTAAGTTGTACAATAATGATTTATGATGACAACATTGCAAATATTTGAGAATTATCTCACTGTTGTTCTGTTTTTATTCTAAACATTCTATGGTACTATAACAACAAATTACGAATTACAAGATTTATAATGTAATAAAAGAACATTGAATGCGTAATATATTTTCCTGTACATCTTTGACGTCATAATTGATCGCAAAAAATATCAAAATAATTAAAATTAATGTGCTTTTTATTTGTTAATGAATTTTCTCTTCACGTCGGCAGGGTTGAAAAGCATTTTTTCGCCCTTGTATCCTGACAATCAATTGCACATAGCCTCCATCAAGCGTTCCTTGACCTCGTACTTGTGGCTCATACATTTCAATCCATTTGGAGAGAAAAAAATCTTCATATCTCCTGGAAAAATATCCCAAGATCCAAACCCCCCCTCACTCTCTCTCTTATCGACGAACGATAAACCCTATTAACCCAATCCGCACAACAATCGGTGCTTGCCTACAGTGCGTTCATCATTGTCATTCCTCGCTCGTTGCACTTCCCCTCGATGATTACACGCATGGAGGCGAACACATACTCAGTTGATTCGCCATCGTCGTCAAAACACTTCACCTCTGACATTATTCCACCTCCTCCTGTAAAAACTCTCGTCACGAGTTAAAATTCGTCATCCCCGAGGATAACCCCCGGACAGAGTGAAATATCGTATGACAAGTGGAGGATAATAAAACCCCGTGATATGTGTGAGAATTGACGAAGGGAAAAGAGGGCTCTCTCCTCCCCCATTCAACCGTAAAAACAAAAGGAAAAATCTGGAAATAATTTCTGGCCCAGTCAACAGCCTCCCGAATAAAAAAAAAACATCCAGGTGAACGGACTAACGAAGGAAAACATCAATTATTGAGTGAAAAAGTGTTGCAACCCCTCGATTATGTCGCACGTTTATGTGCTCCGTCATGAGTTGTCTTGCGCAATCCAATGATGCATCACTTGTGTTGGCATTAGCCATGTAATAACCTTACACAGTGACAAAACTCGTTGGTCCACTGCATTTGTTAATTTTCATTTTGTTATTTTCGGTTCGAGGTGTAAAGTGGAACTCATGGTTCATAGGGAGTGTGTTGTGTGAGGGTGATCAACCGCGGATATTTACCTGTATGATGTGAAGGCGTTGCCCCACATCGGCGTCGTCGCCGTCGTGGGTTTTTTCATTTACTCTATTTTTACTGTTAATTTTGACAAAGCTTTTTTTCCATTGATATGAGCATTTTATTTGATGCCATCTTCGCATAATCGAGCTGTTTACCTGATTTAACGACAAGTATGTGGAATTGTGTTATCATTTTGATATTTAACTGGTGAATTAATTCCCGGAGAAATGAGTTTCTAGTTTTTAGGAAAATAATCCAGGCAAAAAGAGGACTTTTTAGTCATTTTAAGAAAGTTTTAGGTAAATGGACAACGGCCTAATTTTTATTTGGCCCTGGGGCGACTGTTCTTGAACTGGAGCACAAGGCCTCTTTCACAGAAGTCTTGGTTATGGAATTTATTATTATTCCTGTTTTGCAGTTTATTTATTCGTGTATTTATAAACATTCACTGGTCACCATCAGCTGATTTCCTGAATCAATTAATGCGCGCTTATTCCAGATATTTTTCTCTTCCGTATATTGTCAGTTGGAGTTGAGGTTCTTAATTTAATCCCCAGAGATCTGTAATTTATTTTGTTCAGTAATTTTTATTTTAGAAATTAGAGAGAAAAATTGCATTCTCAATAATTTCGGCTACGCCTTAGGATAATTGAGGATAATTTCAAAATATTCTGTTGGTTAATATGTATCAACTGAGCCCCTGACTGAATTAATGCCGAGTAATTCCAGATTTTTTTCCTTTCCTGTAACGGCATCAAACAGTCCAGGATTTAATTCCATACACTTTCTATCATAACATCAAAGTCATCATCATATATTTAACAATTACAGTGTGATCGGCGTTTTATTATGCATATTCAAACTTGATCCGAAAACTAGAAACTTTCCTTTTCTGTGTATTAATAAGACATTAATGAATTGATTCTAATTAATTGATTTTCAGGTAGAGGTGCATTAGATTATCTCCATAAATTATAATTTGATTTATGCAGACGAGTGATAGGAGTAGATTGAGTTGAGGGTACAGAGGCTAATAGACAATGTCTCAATTAAACATAAGCACGGGGAAACGAGGCAGGGGAGTTGTTGCCAGTACCTCAGCAACAGCTGTGTCAGCGTCGAGCAGCTCCACGGATTTGGCTAGTCTGTTTGAGTGCCCTGTTTGCTTCGAATACGTCCTGCCACCGATTCTGCAATGCCAGAGTGGACACTTGGTGTGCAGCAATTGTCGACCCAAATTGAGCTGTTGTCCAACGTGTCGTGGACCATTAGGTGATTGACTGGAGAGATTAGTCGAGGGCTGTCCATGGGAGAATGGACTGTAGTTAGAGCTGAATTTTTCATTACTTTTGAGACAATGGATTATCTCGGAAACTGTTGGGGGTGGAGGAAAATTGGGGAAATTCCATTTTATTGGGCGTTTCATTAGCAAGAAAAGGAGTCCGTTGATATTTTTCCCGTGGCCATTGTGATAACTACATTAAGGATGTTAAACTCCAGTCCCATTTTTTTTCCAGTTTTTGAGATTTCCAATGAATTAATGATCAGATTTACTCGCAATTTCCCGTCCTCAGGCGCTTATTTTCATGCCTGGGCATTGATCTTCGCAGAAATCACAGATCCTTCGAATTTAGACTGTATATCGCTCTTTTCATTCAAAACTGACCCACATACAGCCAAAATCCAGGTGCTCGTGCTCTTATATGAAGGTGAATATCTCTGACACCTTTTGTTTTGATGTTTTGATTCTCCGGTAGCTGTTGGTGAAAACAAAATTAAATCCAAACCAATTGTTTCCCCCCAAAAGCGGTTCTCAGAGTCACACCTGACGAACACAAATCAACATTTCTACAAAGTCTCACTGAATTCGTTTGAGTGGACCTACACTGGACATTTATCCTCTTTTCAAACACGTTTTCTGAATTTCTATTAACATCTAGAAAAAAGTGGGTTCTCAGTAACGAAGCTTTACGACCCAGTAAACTATAATCCAAGGGTAATTTTTGTATTTTCACGCAACAATCCGATCATTAATTTACGGGACAATCGTTAAAACGCAGGGAAATAGGCGTAGACAATAGTTAAGAAGAGTCATCAGTCCTTGTCTTGACGAGGGTATTTTTTAATTTTGATCTATCATTTCACAAGTCCAATGGGACTTCAGTAGACTCCTATTGAAGCCATAAAATGATCGATCTATCGCTCAGTACTTCGCCATATTTTAGATATCACATTTTTTATTTTTTACTCTCCAACTGTTGAGAGCAAAACAGTTGATATGGACAAAAAAACGAATACCTAAACGACAGATCGATCATCCCATCGCACTTAGAATTCCAGTTTACCAAAGCTTCATGACATGTCAATAAATCAATTGATTTTCATGGAAAAAGTACTGATAACCCAGCGTACCTTAGGTAAAAACAAAAGAATAATTCGTGACTTAAATTTTTTATATCTTTTTACTTTATTAGGTAATATTAGGAATCTTGCCATGGAGAAGGTAGCCAGTAACGTCATGTTTCCTTGCAAATACTCCACCAGTGGCTGCACAGTATCCATGGTGCACATTGAAAAACCCGACCATGAAGATGCTTGTGAATTCCGTCCGTACAGCTGCCCCTGTCCTGGTGCATCCTGCAAGTGGCAGGGATCCCTTGAGGAGGTCATGCCACATCTCGTTATGAGTCACAAAAGCATTACTACACTTCAAGGTAACTAAAAATCTGTTCTCTCGTCATTGTAGAGAAAAAAGTGTCGCTAATTAGAAGAAACTAATTGCGCTACCTTCTGCGAGCTTAATTATACAATTTCTTCCGCTCACAAGACCCGTCCCTTGATATCCATTTAACGTTGAGAAAATTAATTGAGTTCTGCATTTTCTCCACAAGATAAAAGAGGAGCGCGAACTATTTAACTATTTTCTTTCCTCGATCTCTAATTATTAGTCCGGTCGGCGCAATAAAAGCGCTCATTGCACAATTCATGCGCAATGTTGTATCGTTTTCGCCAAATCAGATAACTCAGCTATCGATGTTCTGAGTACAGGAAACATCTGGCAATAATGAATAAAAGCAGGTGAGAGGATTCAATGGAATGGATTCTCAATGGTCTGAAGACATTCAACACTTCAGGGAGCGTTCACTCATGCCTAGACTCATTTCTTATCGCTTTACACCGAAACAATGCCGCGAGAGTTGATAACTAGACAGCATTTGGGAAAGTCAATCTCCAGTTATCACAATTGTTAATGCTTTCTAAGAGGAAATAGGAGTGAATGTTGTTCACGCTCGTTACACGAGGCAGTAAATCTCTTTTATCTCATTCATTTTATCTCAAAGATCCCGACAATCGGAAATCAATGCGAGGATTGATGAAATTCGGATTGAGCGTTTGTCTAGCGAGATTTTGTCTCTAATTATTGACGTCAAAAAGCCTCAGCGCAAATGTTTTTTCTTCAAGCAACGCAATTACCGCGGACTGGAATTTCAGGACAAATTACTGTTCATTACTCGTTTTAAAATACTAAAATATGTACAGTTGACGACTTGACTTCGTAATGAGCCTGAGCTTGGCTCTCTCTTTTGTTTGTGAATGGAAATTTGCTGGTATCATATTTTATAACAAATCAATATATCAATTTGTTTGTTTTTTAATTTTTTCAGGCGAAGATATCGTATTTTTGGCGACAGACATTAATCTACCAGGTGCTGTTGACTGGGTAATGATGCAGTCATGCTTCGGTCACAATTTTATGCTCGTTCTTGAGAAACAGGAAAAGTACGACGGCCACCAGCAGTTTTTTGCTATTGCCCAGTTAATTGGCTCGAGAAAACAGGCTGAAAATTTTTCATACCGACTAGAGTTAAATGGTAATCGTCGTAGACTCACCTGGGAGGCAATGCCACGTTCAATACACGAAGGGGTTTGCTGTGCTATTCTAGCATCAGATTGCCTTGTTTTTGATACGTCAATTGCCCGACGTTTCGCTGACAATGGTAATCTCGCGATAAATGTCACAATATCCATGGTTTAAACAAAAATTGAACATTCAATCAGAGATAATGATTAATCCTAATTAATTAATTTTGCGCTAGCTGGATAAATGACAGATTTACGGTTTTTGAGGGGGACTATCGTTTGATGAATAATTTTCGTTTTATTCAGTTAATTTATCATTAAATCACTGCGCGACTTGCTAATGAAAGTTTAGACTGAAAATTAAAAAAAAAAGACATTATGTACATTGTGGTAATCATAGCTAATTAGCTTTATAGAATATTACTATTTGATCTAAGAATTCTGATGAAATAATTATGCGTAATTAAGTAATGCTGTGAATACTATTATTATAATATTCGGTGCATTATTGCTGTACCAATTTTTTTTTTGAGAGAGAGAAAACAAAACCAAACGTGAGTGGTGGATTACTTTTCCCACGTTATTTCTCCTGTGTAATTTTGGTCAATTTGAATTCAGCGATTTTCTAGGTGTTCAGCGAAACAATACGTCGTATATATGATTTATAAATTAATTAGTGTTAATGATCATTAATGACTGCCTCGAGGTGATATCCATGATTCTCAAATTCAATTTTATCTAGCTAGTTCCAAATTCCAATTAATGATAAACAATTTCTAGGTCTTATAAAACATTTTAAAATAAAATGAAAAAGGGAAACGCTTCGAATACATGCTCTCAACTAATTCTCTTCTTTATGAAAATCCAATTTGTAGGGGTTCAAGGATTAATAGTTAAAAAAGAAAAGTGATATTCGTTTGGCAACTAAGATTATGGACGTTCTTTTACACACGAATTTATGAATATTTTCCAGCAATCAATACTTTCTTTGTAAATATAACTCATTAAAAACATCGTCATTGCGTGACTTCATTCCTTTATCGATGATTCCCATTTGGATTTCTCCGGATTCATTTTCGTTTTGGACTACCAACGGCTGGAGAAGGGAAATATCAGTGTTTTTGAACATTTAATCCTGAATACAAGTTCATTGGTCCAGGTAAAAGAATACCTCCAATTTTTTTCCCGAAAGCAGGCGAATGCCAAGTTTTTTTGCATACCTTGGAATGTTTTTTGCTTATCTTGTGGGAAAGGGCTCTTATGGTGTCGCAATCTGGTTGCATTACAATAAAATTTGTCATTTTTTATAGTTGGATAGACCGTCCTCTCTCCTTCCCTTCTGAAGGCACGACATTTTCAATGATTAATATAAATTCGACAATATTAAAGTTAACGTGTGGTTAGGAACTGTTAACCTTACCACCGCTGACCATTTCCCCGGGTTCTGCTCGTCATAAATCTAACTGAATATCCAAAAAAACATCCCCATTCAAAGCAAAACCCAAGACACCTATTCCATTGACTCAAAATAAAAAAAAATATAAAAAAAGAATCCAAAGAGCGTACATTCCCCGTAATTCTTGTGTCGGCATCCGAGGGCGAATGAGGCGCCGCAGGGCGCGATATCTGACGCCGATCCACCAATAGACTCGCGGCTCTGGAAGACAAGCCACCGCGGAAGTGGGGAATAGTTGGGTCATGGGCCGCAAGAAGGACGAGAGGGGTCGGGGGAAGCGTTGGGGGGCTAAAGAATCAAGATGGCATCCGCGGAGAGTACTATCACCGTGTCAAACAAGGAATACAATGTCAATAGTGAGTTACACATTCTCCCCGAGTCCCATTCTACCGACAATTCCCCCGACAATGGCCCAACGAGTGTAAAGGAACAACTGACAGACACTGAATTATCCGATTACCCTAACAATAATCCAAGAAGTGATGCGATAAAGACGCCCAGCGGGACGCCCACGATTTTACCACCAGCGTCACCGAGAAACATTGTTTTAACCGAAACACCAGTGTCAAGTGATGTTGGAAATGTTGATGATATCGTTGTCAATAACACGACAATCAATATGATGGAATCGTGCGATGTCAGTGAGTGCTTGCAGACTGGGCTTTCAGAATCATGCGACATGCCTGGAAGTGCCTGCAACGACGCGGAAATGTCCCCTTGTCTACCTCAAGAGGGTAAATCATTTGTTCGTTCTTTATTTTGAAGGCAATCCCGGGCCAGTAACTGTCAATTTTTTTTTACCCAAGGGGGTGGAAGGTTAGATATGATTTATTTACAGAATTGGTGGGGATACCTTCCTCTGGGATATTTACAATTTTGCTCGTGGCTTCATTTTGGGGAATTACTTTTTAGTGTGAGATGAGGGGTAACAGAAGGTTGCCTATTTCTCTAATTTATCTGCAATTATGGGGCAATTTTTTGCCAAATCTGGTGGACTCCATTGGATGGTAGCACATTGACCTCTAGGAGGTGATGGTAACGATCAGTGGGAGTCGATTTTGAAAAATGTTTATAATTTTGAGGAGTGGGTAACTGTATTTATCTCTTAAAAAATACAAATATTTAGTATTTGTCATCTTTGTATAATGAACCTCCTGAAACTTAAATTGAAGATTGTTATCAGATCAATTAAATTGATAACACATTTTTTTTGTTGTTTGTTGAAGTTTCATAATGCAACACATTAACACATGCGATATTGAGATGGTCAGTGGGGATATCTTCCGCTGGAGTATTTTCTTTTTTGCCTGTTCCTTCACTTTATCTAAATAACATTATAGATTATTGACGACATCAGGAGTGACAGAGGGTTGTTTATTTCTCAAAATTTTAAGGATGAGGGACTGCATCACCTCTTAACATTATAATTTAGGAGTTTACCTCCAAAAACTCCTGTCCTCTCAATCCAATATATTTCGCATAAAATTGTAATCAATTAAACTCGTGTGTCCTGGGATTGTTCATATTTATTAAGACCTATTATTGATTTATCCTATTGATTATTTATACACTTAATAAATGAATAAGTCAATAAATGAGGTTATTAAGTCTCCAGTGCATCACCTCTCGGAAGATATATCGAAAAAATGAAGCAGATTCACCTTCAGAAGATGACGATAAATATCAACATATTTTTCAATTGAAAATAATTTTTTACTGCCAGTTCTCAACATTTAACATTACAATATTATGCTCCACTAAAAAGCAAGATCATTCTAGTATCCATTGTCTTTACATAACATCCAGGCTAGTCGGTCTCCAATTAATTTTTTTGTTGAAGTAACGATTATATAAAATCCTTAAATCACCTTCTCTTAATGAGATTAAAAGTAGAGGCCCATTGATCTCAAGTGGTTCATAAAAGTTTGAAAATTATGACAAGTATTGATAGCTTCCACCAATAAATGTCAGCAGGATCTTTCCCCGTCTGTTACACCTCATCAGTGATCATAATTCTTCAATTGAATATTTTTACAGACACCTGTGACCCGAAATCACCAGTGGATCATCTCCTCGAGGTCTTCCCACCTCCTCAAAACGTAAGCAACCCCTCAGCCTCAAGCAATTACTCCCCAATCACCTCTGAAAATCGCTCTATAAATGTCCCCTCAATTTCCCTGTTTTACAGGCTAACCCTATACCATTTGGCAGCGATCCAGTCCTCGCCAGCCAGCCAGTACCGATTAAGTTGGACGAGTGCAGCAATGTGTCGAGTAAAACGCCGCAATTGGGTGAGAGCCCACAAACAAGCAATGACATTATAACGAGTCCACGCAGCCCAGATTATCCCCCCAGAGTGTCAACCGATCACCCCTCGACCCCCTCATTCCCCTCAAACATTTCCATGGACACAGCTAAATACACGACCACAGAGACCATAAAACAAGACCCAGAGACTCTGGTAAAGCCACCAGACGACACCTACAAATCCTCGAAGATGATAAAGCAAGAGCCGCCAGACAGAGCCGAGGAGTCATCCCAGTTGGCCACCTCAACCCTGGCAAAGCCCCACCAGGAGTCCTCGAGAATCCACTCGTCCTCCTCATCAACGACCTCAACCTCCTCCACAATAATCACCGAGAAATCCAGCAGGGATCGCAGTGATAGACACCGTTGCTCGCGCTGCTACAAACGAAGCAAGATCAAGCGGGCGAGCATAGGAGTCCAGTGTAGACGAGACAAGAGCAGCAGTCACTCCCTGAAGCCCTCCCTGAAGGACCACAAATTTCCTCCTCCCCTGTCGGCAGCAGACGAGAATCTCCGGATAAATCTGCAGACAAAAGTCAGCAAAACTCTCGCGAAATCAATCAGCAAGTCAGATCAGCTGGAGGGCCTGAAGTATCGAAGATTTATCCACATCGAGACCTACCCAAACGGTGGAGCAACTGTAGTCCACATGTACCAGGACGAGATTGATGTCCTCCCTAAAGAGGACATCGACGAGCTAGCTCACGAGTTCTTCAAAGTGGTCTTCGGCGAGGACGAGAATGGAAATGCTTACAATGTCATGGGAATTGTCCACAATGCGGCAGCCTATCTGCCAGACCTGTTGGATCACATGGCGAGTCATTATCCAACACTTACAGTGAAGAATGGAGTTCTGGGGAGGAATAGTGATATCGAGACAACGACGATGCTGCAGTACAAGGAGCAAGTCTACAAGGCTTACAACAATGGAACAGTTAGATATGGTCCTCTTCACCAGATCAGTCTTGTTGGCACAGTTCACGAGGAGGTTGGAGGGTATTTTCCCGACCTCCTCCAGCGACTGGAGGAGGATCCCTTCCTGAAGCTGACGATGCCTTGGGGGCCGTTGTCAGTGGTCCAGATGGAGACCCCTCAGGAATCTAATGACGGTCCAATCCTGTGGATACGACCCGGCGAACAGCTGGTGCCCACAGCAGACATGAACAAAAGTCCCTGCAAGCGCCGGAGAACGGGCATCAATGAACTGAGGAATCTTCAGTATTTGCCGCGCTTGTCAGAGGCCAGAGAGTACATGTTTGAGGATCGCACTCGTGCCCATGCCGATCACGTTGGCCACGGTCTCGATAGGATGACAACAGCTGCTGTGGGAGTGCTAAAGGCTATCCATGGCGGGCAGCCCTACGAGTACAACAGGATAACTAAGGATGTCGTGGCGTTTTATGCTGGTGATTTCCCAGATCTGGTGGAGAAACTTCAGCTGGATCTCCACGAGCCACCGATATCCCAGTGTGTTCAGTGGATCGAGGATGCCAAGCTGAATCAGCTGAGGAGACAGGGGATTCGATATGCCAAGGTCAATCTCTATGACAATGACATCTATTTTCTGCCCCGGAACATTATTCACCAGTTTCGTACGGTATCAGCTGTGTCCTCGGTGGCATGGCACGTCAGGCTCAAGCAGTACTATCCAGATCCAGCGGTGCATGGCAGTATCAGGCATAATCGTTCTATACCCGAGAATACGATAAAATTCAAGGAATTGAAGGACGAGCAGAAGGAGAATGCGGACAGACAGCACATGGCTGAGAAAAAGGCTAAGGAGAGGGCCGCTGAATACCAGGGAAATCTCAAGAAGTCTGATCCTCAGCACCGGAAGAGAAGCAAGGAGGACAAGAGCAGGGATCACGTGAGAGACATCAAGAGGAAGGAGTCGAGGGACGAGGGGGTGACGTTGAAGGAGAGCAAGAGGAGTGATGGGGAGAGGAGGCGGTCTGACAGTGGGAAGAAGCACGACGACAAGCACAGGAAGTCTGAGAGACGCTCGTCGACGTCCAGTCGATCTGAGAAGAAAAAACATGGCGGCGAGAGGAGACACAGCTCCTCGGGGATGAAGGAGGAGGAGAAGGGAGGCGGTGAGACTGCTGGAGAAAAACTTCCTCAGATCGTGGAGGAGCAGCAGCAGCAGCAGCAGCAGCAGGAGATTCAGTCTGAGCCTCCAGCACCTGAAACAGCTGTGACAGCTGTTCCCGTGACACTTGATAAGGACCTCGTGGAGGTTCGACAATCAGTTGGGAAGATTTATGCTACTGAGGTTGTTGATAAAGCCCTGGAGATTGCCATTTATAAATCAAAAACAGATGTCGATGAGGTCTGCCAGTCACTCAGACTGGGGGTCTCTGAAGCCTCGAAGGAAGTTATCGAGAAAATTGAGGTGGAGTGCAGGGAATTGGCGGTTAAGAGCTTTGATGGGGACTCGAGTAGGTGTGAGAACTATTGTAAACTTCTGATGAATGAAACTATTGTGGCTTTCATGTCTGAGATGGAGTTAGCTACTGAGAATGCTGTTAAGGCGCTTGTGGAGATGGCTGAGGAGGAGGCGAAGGAGAGGGGGAAGATTGAGGTGCAGGAGCCTTCGGGAAAGGAGCCACCTCCTTTGCCACTTCTTTCACCACCACCACCGCCTCCTCCACCTCCACCGACGACCCCACCACCTGAACCAGAGTCGCCAGAGTTGTCTCCATGGGCGGAAGGTACTAATTTGGTTTTCACGAAGAGTGGAGATTGTCCGGAGGAGAAACACACTCTGGCAGAGGTCGATAATGAGGAAACTACTGGTGGAAATCCTGAGGAGAATTGCGAGGGGAAGAAAGAGGAGAGGGTAAAATCGTCCTCGAGTTCTTCCAAAGAAGCCAGGGATAAGAAGGATTGGGAGGAGAGGCACAAGGAGAGGAGGGATCGTGACAGGCGGGACAGAGATCACAAGAGATCGAATCACAAGGAGACCTCATCGAAATCCCATCATTCGTCGAGTAAATCAAACTCACGGCACTCGAGCAAGGACGAGAGGAGATCTGACAAACACAAGAAGGAGTCGTCCTCCAGGAGTCACAGCAAGGACAGATCCAAGAGCTCCAGCTCGTCTTCACATCGACGGAGTGATGAGAGCAAATCACATCACAGCAGATCTTCCAGCAGCTCCTCCTCGGGACATAAGAGAAAATCATCCACCTCCACTGGTCAAGCACACAAGGAGGACCCCAAGAGACTCTGCACTGACAGACTTGGCGATGCCACTGGGTCAACGTGAATTGGTTTGATTAAATCATTTTATTTTCATGGGTGGCTGATTGGCTCAGATACTGATTCACTTCAAGGTTTTTTTTTACGTCAGAATTTTTTGTTTAGTTATTATTACTCATAGTGCATTGTAAATATTCTACATGCGAGTCATTGATCATCGTTTTTTTGGTTAGAAATGGTATTCAGTTAAATTACTTAGTCATGATTTAGAGGTAGGAATTGATGAGGGGGATTTATTCGATCTTTCATTATTTCTCGGTTTTTTTGGTTTCTTGTCATCTGATTGTGCTTTACTCGATTAACTTTCTTGCTTGGATTATTCAGGCTTTCCCAGTGATTACAGTTGCAGTATCAAAATAACACGTTTGAGTGTAGGGATGAATGCGCGGGGGTGAAATATGAAGAAGGTTTTTTTTTTCTATTTTCGTGTAGGAAATGGGGTCGAGATGATTGTCCGGTGGAGGGATTATTTTTCAGTGCATCACGGGACCAAGTCTACGTCCCTTTGGCAATATTTATATGAAATATAATTTATTAATATATGATTTTAATTTATGTCTTGAGAGACTCCAGGGACAATTATTTTGATCCCACTTGTCGATCGATCGTATTTTTCACGAATTATTGGGCTTCGATATTTCTTTTTTTCTCGTATTTTTGAGGATTGGGGATTGGAAGAGCGGATCAGCTGGTCTTTTGCATTTCTTGACTGATAAATTTATGAAAAAATTACTATTACGCGAGGGGAAGTACATGTGTACAGCCGTTAACAGGAAAAAAACGTGATTTTCAGCGTCACTGGTCATTATTCCTGTTGCACTGTGCATTCATGGTCTACGAATAAATCTCAGAGATGAGTTTGTAGATTCATTGATGGTGACTATGGATGATTTTATAGGTTGATATGAGAGCAGATCACAAGGTTTAAAGTTTATGTAGATAGTTATAAGGAAGGCGGGATAAATCAGGAAAAAAAATCTTGAGAAATCAACGGATTTGGATTAACCTAAAATATTTGGATAATGGGGAGATATGATTGGAACAAAAATAATATTTGGCCTGTACATTTTGTAAATAATTCGATTTTATCAAAAGTAGAGCGAGATTATTGAGATACTGTATGGAAAAATTAATGGATAACGGTTAATAGAGAGATGTGGGATGCGTAATATTTGTGTATGCAGAGGAGTCTGATATTTTGATCTTCGTTTCAATTTTCTTCCTGTGGGTTAACAGCGAAAGGAATCAAACGGTTCAAGTTAATTATTAACATCTCAATTATCTTGGTCAATTATCTTGGAGTTCCGGCTTTGAGAAAAAAGTTTTCAATTCTTTGTGAAGCATTCAGAGGCAAATATCACGAGTCCATAAATGAATTAGTCCCTAATTAATTCTGGTAATCGTTTCGTAAACATTTTTTGACGTAGGCGCAAATATTCAATGAAAAAATGTAATTTTACCCACCTCACCAAACCTCGAAATTATAATTTTTCCATCACATTTGACTTGAACCGTTGATTCTTCCCAACTGTCCCCAAAAACAGTGAATTAAGCCCACACAT
>JAPYZM010002209.1:0-14679 GCA_030522845.1 Psyttalia concolor
ATGGGAGTCATATGTATTGAGTATCAGTGCACACGAATAAGTTTTTACTCCCGCAGTTGTAGAGGGCGTGCGTGTAGCTCGACCAATGCATAAAAGTTATACTTTCTGCTTCAAAATCGCAGCAGAAAGTACGTACTTTCGACCGAGGTATGAAGAAAAATATTATGATATGATGAAATTTTGTAAATGTCAATTGGGAGATATCTGCTGCATGTAAATGGATAACTTCTCATCGCGAGAAAAACGAAACGCAATATAATTACTCTGCAATAACTCTCCTGACGATTAGAAAACAACTGGAATTGATATTCTGGGGAGAGTGTCCCTGTCAAAAACTGGTGCCATAGCCGTATTAAATTTTTGGCATTACTAGGAGAATATGAATGGACGTTGGGAGGTTTTAATTTTGAAAACAAGTCGAGAAAGTTTCATTAAGAACAACCGTATAGTAGAAATAAAATATAACATTGTGAGTATAAGGAGGGTTAAAGTGCAGTTAGCAGTGTTGATATGAAACACGAACGATAAACAAGGCAGTTATTCATACATAAATTATAAGCACGGAGTGAATACCAGAAGGGAGTAGAAAGCTTGGCCGCGTTTAATTAAATTTTGTGTCATGATATATGCCTCCGTTATTACATTACCACCCCCTACCCCTACCCTTTAGCGAAATACCGAAATCATATCTTTAAAAAAAATAATATGGAGTGAACACTTTAGTCTCACCTTGTGCCCCAGCAATTATGCTAAATCTCTTTTTATGTTGTAAAAAATGTAGTGATAACCCGATTAACACGGCGATGCTAGGAGATTTAATTTTTGATAATTGTGTTTAAAAGTTAGAGGGTGAAAATATGGGGAGATTAGTTGAGAGTTAGTTGGCATATAAAGTAGATTTTTTTTATTCAATAGAATTGCTGAAACCGTAACGAACGAACATTCAATTTTCGATTCCATCCTACCATTCATAAGTTTTTATTATCAAGTTACTTCTCCCATAATGTCAGAACATTTATGAAATATCTATAGAGCAGTAGAAAATTAAAAAATTGCGTTCCATTTTAAAATTGATCAACCTGTTTTAAGGACATTTTCGCCTGGGTAGGCCGTCAAAATGCAGCATGTGAATGAGAGTAATTTATTCTGCTGCAAGAAAGTATCATTAAAACTTTTAATTTCCAATTCTATTGAATTTTCAATGAAGTTAGAAATGTCATGATTATTTCCTTCGTAAAATACTATAGTATAGAAAATACTATATTAAACTGTTAAGGATATGACATTTTTTCCCCTAACAGTATTCAATCCCATCAACCAAATTCAAAACTGACTTCGCTGAAATGCTCTGAGGCCTTCTTGCAAGCATCTAGTCATTCTTCCCGAGATTCTGACCATTCGCTCTAGTCGTCCTGAAGTTTTATAGGCAATTAAAGATTTTCCCCAACCACAACGATCTTTAAATCATAGATATATTACGACGCAGTTCTTAATGCCAAATTTCGACAGCTGTGGCACTACTAATCTTTTTAATTCTCTACCACTCCCCTCTAAAAGTCCCTTTTGTTCGCCCATCATCCGAGGATAGGTCTTCGCTTTACGAAGGATATAAAAAATTCCCTATTAAACTTGAGTCCTTCTCTTTCACTCATCGGTGGAAACCTCTAGAAGAGGGAGGAGAGTTGGTAGTTAACCGATGCTAAGAGGTACTAACGATCTAGTCTGAGCAAGTACAAACAAAACTTTCACTCTGCTTCTCCAACCCCTCCCTCCCTCCTTAGCTTTGGAGTGGGCTTTGACGACTATGATGCAAAAGATAGTCAATAGATCGTTACTTCCTCTCCAGACGTTTCAATAGCTTTTCAACTTTTTTAATAGCCAACTCAATTCTCTCCTTCAATGGAGCCATTGGAGAGGGCAACTGTTTATGCTCGATAAAGAGAATAAATTGGAATTCTCATCATCAGAATCGCACTACTGAATAAATGAGAAATAAATAATTAGTACTTACCACCGAGATCAGCGTGGAATATCTCTCGAAGCGCCAGGAACTCCTCTTCAACAGGCATATCTGGTGTACCAAAGAAATTATTCTCCGGCCAGATTTCCCTGCAATCATAACAAGATATTTATACTAACCAGTTCATTAGTAGTCACATAATATCCATCAAAAATTAATGAGCTTTTCATTCCATTGATGGAGAGAGTTTTGTGAAATAAAAACAACCATAGCTGAATGAGAAAATAAAACTAATAAGCTCGAGAAAAGTTCGACTACTGTGGGAATATTCCGTATGAAATATCAACTCCTTTCGAAGTTTGAATGGCTGGAGAGATGGGGTAAGAGAAAATCCATCCTCCATCCATCCAGTGTTGCCTCAAGAAAAATAGTATCGCTACATGCACAGGCTAGTGAACAATGAGGACAGGCAATGCGGATGATCGTGTTGAAGGAGTATCAAATGTACTGAAAATAATGCAAATATGTACTTTGTCTACTCAACAACTGAATTGCGAGTGAAAATGAAATATTATCTCTTATTCATTCATCGCCATTCAATTTTCGTGTTTCAATTTTCAATGTACCAGATTAAATTCAATATACTGATACTGATTGGAAATGAATATATGAGCAGAGTGTGTTGAATTAATACAAGAACGAATGAATTCAGAGATACGTAAGTGGAAAGACTCAATTGGCCCTGAGAGTAGTTGAATTGTCGAGTGGCTTCAACACCATGACCCTACCAGCACTTCCCATCGAGTGCTCTAATTCTTCCAGCCATCAGCCTCATAATCCCGTTTGCATTCTACCCATGACCTTTAATTTGCATATGTTCATTCTCGCGTAAAGGAAGAGAAATAGATTCTGCAATTTGGAGAGGTAAAAGCGAGAAATGTGTGTGAAAAATACGTAGAGTTTTCTTTCCCCGAGGGCACAAATGAGAAATTAAATAAGCCCGCCGAAGATGATGGGGATGTAGTTCTGCTTTACCACGATTAGCTTCTCTGTCGTCCGTCGTATGATTTTCTAATAAAACTGCTTACATTTCAACTCAATTTTCATAATATTAAATCGTGTCCGAATCTATTAATTTTGCGTTGCATACATAAAAAGTTATCATTGTCGACAGGGAATCTTAAACAATTATAATAGATTATCTCAATAATAGAATACCAAGTGCTCGAGTAATAAATCAATTTTTCCGTGAAACGTTTTTTTAAACTCAAAATGTCTGAGTGACTGTACTTAGCGCCAACGTGCCTCACGTGAATATCAAATAGTCCCTATGACTGTTAAGAATCAGCATCTAGTCGACTCTGATTGTCCATATTTCTTCCATATTTTGCAATTTGCAAAACCAAAAAAGAAAAAGGGTAGTCTCACAAGAGGGGAAAAAAATAATTTTGACCTTTATGTACATAAAGCCAGAATATGTTTGTGAAAAGTATGTAATAGAGGTCTTTGCCTAGGGGCAAAATGCCCAGTGTACCCGGAGCAATCCAATAAGCGACGCCAAGCCTCCAGAACCTCGACGACACTCTCGTCCAAACGGAGAGGAGGAAGAGCCTGAACTCAAGCCAGAATACAGCAGAGAGCTGTCTGAATAGAAATTCAGCGCCATACAATTCCCATTATTTCCCTCTTCCTCCTCCCCCTAGCTCTCGCCCCTTTCTATTCCCACCTTTTGCGATCTCTCCGTTCCTCGACAATGGGGGCACCTCTGGCACACAGCACCAGACCCCACTCCTTAAAATGCCTTTTCTCATCTCCATGATTTTTTTCAGATATTCATTTTTCAGCTTTTCAATCGCAAAAGATGATTTTTGGTTTAAGATGAAATTGGAAAGCTGAAGGAACGTTTGAATGTCAATTTTCTTACATCTCGTTGTCCGATTTTCTGGATATAGATTGGTTCACGAGTTGTTCGAGAGTTGGTTAACTCACTTTGACATTTTCCTTTCAGTTTTTTCTTTGTAAGTGTGTTAGACTTTCGTTTGTCCGTGAGTTTTCAGAAATTTATTATTGATGTTGAGTCATTTCATTTGACGGGAAATGGAGAATGGATCTGGCGATTGGCGAATTCAATTGCGGTCATAACGGATTAGTATGAAAGATGAGGAGTATCACTTAAAGAGACTTTTATAAATTACCTATTTGCAATACTAGGTCAATCATTCAATTTGGGAAGAAATCACTTGAATTTCTAGAGAATTCTAGCAATGCTATTCGCTTCTCAATTACCCTCCATCTGGTGAAATCTACCGAGATTTATCTAGAACATTTTTCTCCAACTTCTCTCCGAATAACGAATTCTATTGATCCAAACAAACAGAATGTCTACAATCTTCGTGAACTCTCAAATTTCTCCAATTCCTGCAACAGTTACTACTGAATTAAACATTAAACATTAAACATTTCTTTCTTACTATCAAAAAGTCTCAGGATTCATTAAATCCCACCCATTATTTGCTACAAAAACAGCTCTACTAATTCTATGATTCCAACTTCACGGAATTCTCCCGCAATATTAAACCAGAGATAAGATTACAAACAACATTTTCCAGTAAGAACATGAATGCTTGCTGAGCAGGCGGTATGAACAGATCACAGAAGTTTTTTCTCCAGTGGCAAGTTACTAACGAGCTCCATATATGTTATGCTCCCTCTTTTCACCAAGCTCTGTTGTTGACTGTAATACCATAGATGTTAGCATGCATGCGTTATTAATGCCATTATTTTCTGTAAGTTGCGGTTTACAATAGAGGCAGGGAAAGTCTTGTGACTTGACAGCGATGCCTCAGAAATTTCACATTTATTTTCAATACGAGCCCGAGCGCGCACTGCGACGCGCTGTATTTGTGACAATTAAAATTGACAATTTCAAATTATTCCTCTGTACGGCTGTGAACCAATAAGGAATCAGCGTGACAGACTTTCGAGATATCGATATATATCGATGTTGTCCTTTTTAGAGTAGGATTAGAAAAAATTAAGTAAAGATGTGTGCTGTGATTAATTGTAAAATTAATCACAATAATTGATATTAAGATTAATTCATTAGTAATCTCATTTTCAAATTATGTTTCACAATATACGCCTAAAATGGGAGAAGATTAAGAAAAATGGAAAATAAGACATATTTTTTTAGTGAAAAAGTGTCAATCGCAAATATTCCAATCAGATAAATCATTGAAATTCATTGAGGGAAGACACTACTCCTATAGCAAGTGGGAATTTTTTTTCACCTAAATCCATCAAATATGACCAAGAAATGTTTCATATTGGAAAAAATCGAAAAAAATATTTTACGCTACAAAAGACTCTGAAGTTTTAAAATACAAAAGAATCATCCCCGCTGATTTGCTTTTATTTACTTGAATTATTTCACTTTATGGGTCAACGGGCCATTTAAAAGTCATCCGATTGCAATTGGGTACGTACTTCTTATTACTTACATGTTCCGAACCTTGTCTATAAATTTCAAGACAATCAGGGTATTTTTACACTCTGAAATCACTTTGAAATCTTTCAAAGGATAAAATCGATTAGTGCGATTTTTTTTTATTCTCCGTCATATTGAATGAATTAATGCAGATTAAAATGTATGCTTTTCCAGTAACAACACATCTATACAAAAGTTTCCACTTAATTTTTGTTTGTTTGCATAATTAGTTTGCATAATTATCTATAAAAATTGGAAAATTTCAACTAATCATTCAAGTTAATTATTTCAGAGAAATTAGATTTTTATGACGAAGAAACTTCAAGAGTCTCAACGGCGCGAATAATTCAATGTGTCGATATTAGTGTCCAAAATTGACAAGTTGAGAGCGAGAATGTTTATATTTATAGAACTAATTATGAAAATTATTGATCGCTATGTACCCTTATATTGTTATAGAGAGATTTGTGGTAAAACTAAGTCACCGAAAGATTTCTTCAATTTTAAGCCATTATTGAGGTCAATATACCTCAATCTCCCTCTCTGCGGAAGCCACCACAAAATAAATGGGTCATTAATGATATCGTTTCTCGGCACTTGTGGGCTAGAATGAACCACTCGAGGAAAGAGCGTAGAAATGAGTGGATATTTGAGTCGAGGTTCTCCAAGAGAAAAGCGACGAAAATTCTAATTGAACAAATGATTGAATTCTGATGATTTGGGTACGTAATGGATGTTTGGAATCATTACTCATGGGTTGTTAATGATTGAATCGTCAAAATCCAGACATTTACGATGCTGTGTTTTCTTTCCAGTTATGAGGAAGGTGTGAGACGTATCAATTAGCATAAATAATTGAATGCTTTGCATTTGGTCTGTTAACCACATCATCGAAACTGCTGAAATGCGCTGGCAATTTTGAATATTTTCCAGTGAGAACCTCAACGATTACAGATCAATCGGTGGGAGGAGGTCACAAGGAACGATGTATAAACTCCGATCGAAACTACTCCAGAGAGAACTAAATTGCAAAAGTTACCGCCGTCAGAGCATCAATTATTATGTGATAAGAGTAAAAGCGTTTTGAAGTAACTCACTAAAAACAGTACCATGGACAATCCATTATCTACCTACATTAAACATGCTAATAACTTCCATAGTAACGTTTACTATGTTTCATGATAATACGTAGGAATTAGGAATAGTTACTATGTTAACCACGTGGAGCTTACTACACCACATAGCAGACCGTACTATTTAATATAATAAGCATGACTATCTTGACATGGCAATCTTGACTATATTACCATAATAAGTCATAGTGCTTAACGTAGTGATTTGTCCATAATAACTACGGCCATATCTGTAGCAATCGTTACTAAACTTCGGTAGTTTTATTACACGAAACCGAACGCCCGCTTGCGCGCACTACTGTATCTGTGCGCCAATGAAAGATGAAGTGTGAGTGGAAATGAGTATAAGTCGATGCTAACATAGTAATGTTTACTATTCACTTATTCCCGTGTGATCAATCTCCTTTCAGAATAAAATATGGAAATAATCTTTCATAAAAACCATACAATCATTAAAATGTTCAAGTTTATAGGCTATCTTATACTAAAAGAACGTGTTATAAGGTAATTCATTGTTACAGAGAATTATTTACGAAAAAGTGAAGTAATAATTTTGGTCATTTAACTTGACTAACTGCGAAATCTAGTCTCTTAAAGCAATTATCTATACGATGAATGAAATGAAAAACAAATAGAATTTAGAATTTTTTGAATAAAATTCAAAAAAAGCTCCAGCAGAATTCTTATAGAGTATCATGTTGGGAAGAAGAATCCCATGACAAGCGCCAGCAAGCTAAGCTGTACGATAAAAAGGTAAAGAATAGGCAAGAAGCATAAGGAATAAGATAAAGAAATGAGGAAGAAGAACAATGTGAGACAACTAACTTGACGGGTGAATATTTTACGAGTTTAAGAGCAGTTAGCACTCCTAGGAGTAATTAAGGAAGAGTTAAAGTAAGCTGTTGCTCTTAGGCAAGTCCACGACGACTAATCGCCAACTACCGACTACCAATTGCCCGCAAGACTCGCCATTACCTACGAGGACTTTACGTACTAAGAACATGTTTACCAAGCAAACAGCATCCATCACAATCAAGTTTTCCCCGTTTAATTCAGATGCCCCATCTTCCTCCCTTTCGCAAATCTTCAAAGAAACGTATTGACTAATCCCTTGGGCATTAGCATAAATGTGTTATTAATAATATCGTTTTCAGGGACTTGAGGTTTAGGATAAACCGCTCGCATGGCAGAGAATAGAAATTGGTGGATGTTGGGGGGTTCTCTCGAGAGGGAGAACAAGCGACAGATATCGTGGCAGTCTGCTGCCTCCTAACCCATTCAACCTCGTTGTATGCACAAGGCACCGTATAACCGTGGCTTGGATTTCCATTGTCCTCACCACAGTAGCGTTCATAATGGAACGTGAGAGTCACCAGAGAGACTGTGTACGTATTCTCCGTCTTTCGCGCTGCCTCCTATTCCTCTACAGTCTCATTCCACCTAGCCTACTATTACGCAGGTCCATAGGGTAGTAGTAATGAAACGTGAAGAGGGTCGCACAGGGACCGATCCTACCAATAGGTTGCATTATTGAATCTCCCTTTATTCGAATAAGAAGAAAACCATGAGGGGCATACAGTCACTAGTTTTAGAATACCCGAACTGGATCCAACTTAACGGTTATAACGTGTTCCACGAAAGCTTCAGAATTGAATTGGAGGGAAAGACCTTGTGTCGTTTTGTCGCTAGTTTTAGGGGAAACCTTTTCCTGTTTAGAGACCATTTTTCTACTATTTCCAGGGTAAATTGTTCCTTCGCTTTTTCCTATATTTTCAATCATTTGAGAACTCAGGTATTTTGGATCTTTAGGTTTGAAGAAATGTAGTAGACATTCGTAAATTATTTGAAGAAACTAAAAAAGTCGATAATTACATTTTCTATGAATGCATATATTCTTTTGCCAGTAAATTAGCAATATGTTTCCGAATGGATTTATTTATTCTGGAAATTGTTCATTCAGTTTTGGTTTACGCTTTTTCTCGTTTTTCCGCATTAATGAAACCTAAGCTCCGGCAAATCAAAGTTCAATTAGAGTTTAGTCGAAGTTTAAACCGATATTAGTCGAGGCTGATATTTAATAGAAATTCAGGCAAGGCTGAGTTCATGTTAACTAAATGATCAAAGTGCAAATTTTTTCGAATAAAGGCTTAGTTCGAGTTAGGCAGAGTTCAATCAGGTTTGGTAATGGCTCAGTTGAAGACGACTGAATGTCCAATATTACTCAAATGCAGATCAAATAAATTATATAAGTTAAATACATTTACATTTCTATAGCAAACGAGCATATCATGGTTATCGAACTTGATAACTAGTAATGCTATTTTCAACATCTTTTCCCTTTATTGACAAAGCTCTGCAATGAATATTTCAGTCGTGATTTCATTTAGATAGCTATCAATTTTGTAGTTTAACTCAAAAAGCAGACAAGAAAAAAGTTTTTTTTCCACAATTACTCAACTGCAATTCAACCATGAATGATGCCATTCCTATGATATTTTCATCGAATTAAGAAGCTATAATTAATCTATATATTTTAAGATTCATTGAATTTCAACCATTATTTTTTGACTGAACGTCGAAAAAACTGTTTTTGAAAAACGACGAGTATTGCACAAACTGTATGTATAATTGAATTTTAAATAGTTCCGATGAATAGAGGTCATTGGGGTTTATATCCTTCCAAAAAATCAAGAAATTACATACAGACCCTATAGATAACATCGCAAATAAAATAAAAAAATTGAAAATACGTTGTTGATCACGTGCAAGCTCGCTCCCATCGGTGAGTGGGGCGCATTTTGGTCGCCCAAAAAACTTCCCGGTTGGCTTATTGATGTTAACATTTAATGTGAATAATTATCAAATAAAATGGGTTTTCAAAGATTAATAAGGTTCAAACATTACTGGCGTCATTATTATGATGATTATGATTATGATTTGTGTTCACAACATACGTAGGAACCATTTTTCATCCCTTAAATACGCCCATATTCGAGCTATTCTATTTACGATGCATTTTACAGAGTAAATTGCTAAAAAACGGAAGAACCGCTTGACCAATAGTGATCAAAATCTAATCAATTTTTTTTCTTTCTTTCTTTTTGTTTTAGTCGCTAATGACCTTGTTGTTGATGCGACTTTGTTTATCAATGATTAAAAAAAAATCTAATCAGTACTAAGTTACGTGAAGACAAATCGGTGACGTTATTGATCACTCCGATCGATTCAGTCATTCTTGAAAACCCTGCATCAAAATTTCGTCACAAACATTTCATGGTGAATACAATAACTTCCCTAGTCCGGGAAGTTAAAAATGCCACATACACACATACAGACACCACCTAACAATCGCATATTCGAATTTTGTACATTATGCATAGCTATACGGACACAAAAAATCGGAAACTTAAATTTGATCGATTACAATGCTTCCACTTGCAAGCAGAAAATCAATCAGCTTGAAAATACTTCTGACGACAATGAAGGCATATGAGAATAGTTCTTTTTTTTTTAATAAAAAGAAGTGTATCGAGTTCACAGTTGATATTTATACAACTTGCCTACGAGTTAAGTACACGTCTGGAGTCGACAGATCACAAAGAAAGAGCGAAAAGTCACCAAATCAATATCAGAATGTAAAATTGTCAACGTTTTCCAGACAATGCCCCTTTCATTGCCAGCCCATAGTCCCTGGAAACACTTCAAAAACTTTGAGACGTCTACAGTTGTACATACAACGCCCTGGCACCAATACATTTGCACACAGAGAATTTTCAAACTTTCTCGGCTATACAGTTTGTAGAGGTACTTTTCATTCGTATTGCACTTAACGTTCTGCAGGGAAACAGCTGTCACGTAGTCCCTGGGATACTCAAATAGTAATTAGTAATTAGACGTTGTATACGTGATGAAACTGAAAACTGGGTTAGAAAATGGATTTGCAGTAAAAAAAAATAACGAAAAAAGATAAAAATACGAAACAGGCGGTACTTGCGTTTGCCTCAATAAAAAAAAAGGCTAATTAGTTTCCGTTTGACGAAACTGGTTTAAAAGTCTTGTTACATCAGGAATGGAGGACACATTTTAAATTCTAGTCTCGAATTATCCATATTTGTTATGAAGCTGTTTTTGTAGATTCAGAACTAGTTAATTCAGTAGTGTACTCCGAAAATTTATTATTCAATATTTCTTGCCCATTCAGAATTCTGCAAATAGGAAATTGATCTTTTACTCTTCATTATTCGTTGCTATTATTGTTCACGTTTTTTCTGATTGCATAACCTATGGCCGAAGAATGGTATCAACGAGTAATACATTGTCGATGATGTTCTTCAATAAAATGAGATCCTATGAAAGTTTCGAGTATATATGTTCCTTCTCTTCAAATTCATTTCCATTCCTTTAGGTTCTTTGATGCCTCTCAAAAAGATCAACATCAAGTCAACATCAGTGTTCAACTTTAACTCGCGTTGCTAGCGCATTCTCTCAGGCCTAGAGAGCATTATTGCTCTTTACTCCCCCATAAAGTTTTTGTCCGTATATTAATCAAGTATTCCAAACGATGCAAGTCACACAATCGCTACCCCCAGAAGTTGAGAGAGTGACATTAGAATTGAAAAATGAATGAATAAATGAATGAATGAATGAATTGAACCGATGAAATGAATGATAAGTGCTGTTACTAGATAAATATCTATAAAATCTATAAATTGGAAGGATAATTAGAAAGTCAGTGTAATGGTTTATCCGTTCATGTTAGTGAACAGTTATGGGATGCATGGATTGTCACATATGCATATTCCAAATGTGGATTACTAACTGAAAATTAAATATAAAGGTGATGATACCATTGCTCGACGAAGTCGTGATATCTTATTGGTCTTGGTACTTTCGGAATTCAACAAATGGAGCCCTAAGAGTGTATTCCTTCGATGATCCATAGATCAGATACAAAAACCCAAAAGATAACACCAAATTCTCTTCACCCGAAACGGGTTAATGGCCACACCATTGACATTCGCTTTAGACTCGAAAACTTGGAATTAGATTAGAGGAAAGAAAACCATGAACAAAAATATACAAAACGCCAAGAATACGGAACTGGTTGA
Source organism: Psyttalia concolor (assembly GCA_030522845.1). Taxonomy (NCBI): domain Eukaryota; kingdom Metazoa; phylum Arthropoda; class Insecta; order Hymenoptera; family Braconidae; genus Psyttalia; species Psyttalia concolor. The sequence goes on from JAPYZM010002209.1 coordinate 11,689, forward strand.
AAAGACTGTCGTGTACAAGAAATAGGGAAAAAAAAGGTTTTAACGAAGCTCTTACGTCTCTGTAACTTCCAAACGAAAGTGAGTCATGAGAAGGGAAGGCAGGGTATGAGTCGGAAGGGGTTGGAAACAAGAAAATGAAATTTCTCGGTAGTACGAAGAGGCATAGACGTGTCACGGTAAAAAATTCATCGAGCGTACGAAAGTAAATCCTCCCTGGCTTGTGTTCACTTTTTTGCCCTCACATTACCAGGCCAGGAGCCTTTTGTTTGTCGAAACAATGACGCCAACGCCCTTCCACTCTTTCCTCTCGTCTTTCCGCCCAACATTCAAGTTCTTTCTCCAACGAAGGGACGAGATTCACCTCTTGGTGCGCACGATAGAACTTGCATAGTACAAGCTTGCAACTAAAGGACAAAGGAAAAGGGATTGAATAAAAAAAGGCACAAGTGTGCAAAGAAGTCTTTTCACTTTCAGAGGGGAATCGAAGGGTAACCTTCATACCCTTTTGTCAAGCCTCTTGATCATGTTACCTTCTGTTAAATTGGAAGGATTTCCATGGAATTTAACACTGTGGAAGGTAGGTAGGGGAGCTTCATGTGAGTAGAGCAGGTGAGGTAGGTGAGCTTTTCAGAATTTTGGTTGCGTCATTGTGTTCATTATAGAAAAAGTAACGAATGAATGCAAAAATCCCTTTTGACGCTTTATCAAAAGAATTGATCAATTTTGGAGGAAAACAAATTCTATTGCCAGCTAAGTAAAGTTGTTGAGCTAATTGTAGTTCCCATGTTATATCGAAATAGTAATTTAATATCTGTTATGGACGACCGACTGCAATGGCCGAGTGGTTGGAGCATTAGACAGGTGTGGCACGGATCTCAGGCTGGATTCTCCGGCCATTCCACCAATTTTTCTAACACCTCTGATTTCTCAGTTTTAATTGTTGAGCAGAAGTCTCGTAAAAGAAACGACTGTACCTAATTAAGGTTTGCCCCTCGGGTGAGGTTTTTCGTTGGCCTTTGGCGGACGTCAAAGTACAGAAAAAGGTGGGAGGGTTTGAAGATAAAATACATAAAAACTCAAGAGGGCATTCGTGAGGACGAAAAAAATTAAATTAATAAATTGTAATACTAAATACATCATCCGGTATTGATGTTATTCCATGCAGACGGAGAATAACTTTACAAACTTTTCAAATAATGGGAATAACTTGATTCTCACCTTGCAGATCGCAGCAGTCCTATCGCCTCCTCGAACTCCTTTCTGCGAAGAAATTTCTGAATCCTCTTCATTGCGTCAGCCCTGAAAGGAAAATTATATTGGAAAAAACGTAACGTAACAAATAGTATTAAATTGTTTTCAAGGGGGGGGAGTAGGTAATAGTCCCTACTTTTGTTCCTCAATCGGCGTGTCCAAAGTGACATCAAAGGGTACGACAGTGGGAATAACTCCATCTTGCATAACTGCCGATAATTCTGGTCCTGTATCTTCCCATCGCTCCTCAAGACTCTTCGATGGCTTCGCTGGCTCTTTATTGGATTTTTGAGCCGTTTTCTTACGAGGCTTTCGCTTTGGTTTTGCCACCACTAGACTTCGCGTCTGAGCTACGAAGTGTTCCAGCATTTTCAAAAATATATGAGCAGTAGTAATTAGGTCAACCAGGTACGTCCTAAAAATTATGAAAATTTTAATATCTCTCGGCTTATTTCTTTAGAAAATCTTTTCCTAAGACATATAAGAATATTTTCGTAGAATTCAAAATTATATAGAAAATTTCGATCCTTTAGAGAATGCTTCTTCAACTGTAATAACCATCTTTATCTCCTACAAATGGTAAACCTTTTTGTATTTTGTATTATTCAATTGCACATTTCTGTTTCATCATTGAAGATCCGAATTTAATAAGAAATCACGTCAATTACCGTTGGCTCATTCAATATTGAATATTGAAGTCTGTTTCTGAATGGATGAAAAACGCATTGAATAAATTTGTAAACCACTCAATGACATCGATAAAAGTTGTTTATTCCGTCGAAGTACCAGAGAAAGATAGCGAAAAAAGAAGGCGATGGATGAAGAATAAGTTAGTGGACGGTGAAGGAGACGGTGGAAAGGGGAAGAATTTTAACAGAGGCCCACAATTGGTAGGAGCTGAAGTCAATATGTCTGCGGTAGATAAAAGTTTTGGTAAACAGTTGTCTCACTCCTTGCCCCTCTATCCATCCTTCGCCACTACGGACAAACCACTACTGACAACGCAAGTTGGAGAAGGCAGTCACAGTGACATTCTAACAAAAAATACGTGGAAGAAAAACGAGCACGAGAGAAAGTTGATGGCTCACATCACTTTTCCTACCCGTTCTTTTTTTACTCATACACTTCGAGTATTAGGTTATTGGCTGGGGACTGGAAAAGTTCAAGAGGCACCAAACGATTGGATATAACGCTTCGAAAAGTAGTAAATTACTTTTGGTTATCGACGTTGGCAGGCTTCGAAAGTAAGAGGAAGAAAAGTCTTTGTAATCTTGTAAATCTGGAGCTTTGTAAGTGGGCAAATATTTTTGTTATCATCCCCTCTGCATGAATGAACAGCTATTGAGGGAAATAAAAATTAATAATAATAACAAATAAGGAGCGACCTCACAACTTACAAGCATGCGACTTGTAGATTGATTGAATGGGCTTGAAAGAATTTTTTTCTTTTTTTGAGAACAGTTGTTAAACTATCTAATTCATTATTAAACGAATAGCTTTTTAAGGAATTTAGTTTTTGTTGAGTACCAAAAGATCCCAGATTCTAAAAGTTTTCTGAATCTCTGAATAACAGAGAAAGTCATGAATGCACTCTGATAATAATGCAATGTGGAATGTGGGAGTTAGGGTGAAATTGAGAAACTTTAAGGCCCGGATGGAGAGGCCATTTTTTCCTCCCCTCCCCCCGGCTCCCCTTGCCCATACTTTCAGCCATCTAAGATGGCGGATTGCGAGGGGCAT
>JAPYZM010002210.1:0-14677 GCA_030522845.1 Psyttalia concolor
CACGTGCTTACCACCCTCGCCTTCGGCTCGGGCGGTAATTCTGCACGTGAGCAAGCCTCCTTTATTTTACCTCCCTAGGTGAGAAATATACTATTTATCGAAACCAACGAGTTTCAAACAAAGGAATCCTCAATTGAACGAAATCCTTTTTGTGGCAAAAACATATATTTACTTAATGCCAAAATTGTTTTCTCTCAGTGCACACTCAAAACCTCTCTCCGCATTTCAGGAATCGGGGAAACGGCATCTGAACTAGCATGAGGCAAGACTGAGTTCATCATACAGTCCACTTACTCTCACTTCCAGCTCAGAGGACTTGCCTATGCTCTTGGACGGCTCACATCTTTGCCAACTTTTTCGTTCAGAACAGCTCACCTCGGATCACCTTTATGGTCTTCAGCTCGGCCAGAAGTGCGCTTCGTCAGCCCTCACGCACCGTCACCTCAGCTCACGGCGGTTCGGTTGAATCGTCTTCGGACCCACAGAAAGTCCAAGCCCAGCTCAAATTCTGACAGCACATGTAGCAGTCTCTAACGACGACCTCAACGAGTTGCTCACCCGGTTCTGGGTTGATGAGGAAATCACTGGAGCTTCGGAAGTTCAGCTCACGGATGAAGAGGCTTACTGTGAGGAGTACATCAGGCGTATGCACTCTCGCGACAGCTCAAGCCGCTACATAGCCCCGTTACTGCTCAAGGCACCAATAGAACAGCTCGGTGACTCCAGGTCATCTGCGCTTGCTTGCCTTCATCGTCTGCTCAGGGAGCTCTCCTGTGAGGAAACTTACAGACAGCTCTATTCATCGTTCCGCAAGGAGTACTAGGATCTAGACCACATGCGTCCGGCTCAAACTCAACTCACGATGACTGCTCAGGTATAGCTCACAGGAGAGTGCTCGACACCCGGGATGACCTTGGCACATGAAACCTCCGTTTCAGGAAGGTTGAGGATCTCGGATGGTCGACACTCAACTCGAGATCACGCCTCGCACTCGTGAGTCTTTCCCCATGACGGGGTTTTCAGAGCAAGCAACGAAACTATGAAGCTGAGGGTCGTGTTCAATGGCTCGTACAAGACCAGCTCAGAGAAATCACTCAACAACATCACTCATACTGGTGCCAAACTTCAAAAGGACATCTCGGACATTTACTCCTCTACTCATATAGATTCAAGCTCATCTTCATAACGGACATCACCAAGATGTCCCGCCAAATTAGGGTACACCCGGACGACTGGCCACTTCTGCAGATTCTATGGACTAACTCACAGGGCATTATGATCACGTACCAGTTCACCACCGTTAGGTATGGTACCAGGTCAGCTTCTTTCCTTTCGGTCCGTGTACTACTTCAACTTGTCAAGGATGAAGGTTCTCGTCATCCTATAGCTATCGAACCGCTCACGAAAGGAAGGTACGTGGACAACATTTGTGGAGGTGCTAATAGGTGCTCGAGACTGCTCATGAAGTGACTCAGTTCTGCAAAGCAGGGTGCTTCCCATTGGCGAAGTGGCACTCTAATAGCTTGACTCTGCTCCACTCACTTTCTCCAGACAGCACTGCCACAGTCACTCGTATCATTGAACACTCGCTCACCAAGATCTTGGGGGTTTCATGGCATCCAGGCACGGATCAATTCACGTTCTCAACAGCTCAGCTAGAAACCAGCTGAATCACGAAGAGAATCATTCTCTCTGAGACGGCTTAACTCGTCGATCCACTCGGGTTCCTGGCCCCACTGGTAGTACGAGCCATGATCTTGCTTCAATCGCTCTGGATTGAGGAACTCGGATGGGACGATCCAGTTTCTCCGACAACTGCTCAACGTTAGCGGCAATTCAGAACTGAACTCTCACAGTTGTCGGGGGTCACCATTCCAAGGTGGCTTGGACTGCTCGCATGAACTCCGTCATGGAGATACACGGCTTCTCCGGCGCCTCTCAGGTGGCGATGTCAGCCGTGGTTTACCTCAAGGATTACAACGGCAGTGTACCTCCTCAAATCGCACTGGTCTGCTCGAAAACCAAAGTTGCTCCGCTCAAGCGACTGACGATCCCACGACTTGAACTCACAGCGACTCTTCTCCTTGCCAAACTCATCGACTACATCAAGAAACAGCTCAATCTCTCGCCTCTAGCTACGCCTCTAGCTTCCTCTGGACCGACTCACCCATCACGCTCACCTGGATCAGCTGACACGCACCAAGGTGGAAGGAATTCGTGAAGAACCGAGTATCATTCATCCAAGAGCTCACACAACACGCTTACTGGAGATTGGTTCCTGGTAACGAGAACCCAGTTGTCTACGCATCCCGAGGTATCTCAGCCCCCCAACTGACAGCTCACAAGCTCTGGTGAACAGGGCCACGATGGCTTAGTAAACATGACTCAACCTGACCAGCTCACCTGCTCGAGAAAAACCTCGAAGCGAACACTGCACAGAGACCAAAAGTTCGTCTTCATATGACTGCTCAATCGATTACTCTCTGGGATCTCGTCAACAGATTCTCATCTTTCAACCGACTGCTCAGGGTTACTGTAATCTGCCGACGATTTATCGCTCGGCTCAGGAACACACCACAGTCGTGTCTCTACGATCCACTAACCCTTAGCTCCGTTGCTGAGGCGCGGATCTTCTGAATCAAGTTCACGCAGGCAGTTCATTTTAAGCATGAACTCAGGACGATCCCACGGGGTGAGAAGTTTACAAAATCTCAACCTCCTACCATCGTTGATGGTCAAGAGGTACTCAGAGTCTGAGGGAGGCTCCGACTTGCTCAGCTCAACCCAGAGAGTAACCATCAGGAAATCCTTCCGAAGGATTCTCAACTGACCCAACTACTCATCAGGTAAGCTCACCTTCAAACTGTTCATGGAGGCACGCAGCTCACACTCAGGGAGCTCAGGAGCAGCTACTGGCTTCTCGGCGGACGCTGACCAGTACGCTCCTTCATACTCAAGGGCGTAGCCTGCACCAGTCAACGCGGGATACGTGCTCAACAGCTCATGGGCCAGCTGCCACCAGCGAGACTCATCCCCTCCCGTGCTTCCCTCAACACTGGCGTTGACTACGCTGGCCCAGTATCTCTCAAGTCATGGAAAGAGGCCACAAGTCCTGCAAAGGCTGGTTGGTAATCTTCGTCTGCAAGACCACCTCTGCCGTTCACCTCGAGATCGTGTCATACTACTCATCGGAAGGATTCATCGCAGCATATCGTCGCTTCACGAGTCATCATGGAATATGCAAATCCTTGCTCAGCGACTGCGGGACCAACTTCCTTGGTGTTGACAAGGAACTCGAGAGGCTTTTGTAGCATGGATCATCAGAATCACGTCAGTTTGCGCAGCTCCTGCTCGACGATGGAACCCAGTGGTCCTTTAACTCTCCAGGTGCCTCACATTTCGGAGGGAAATGCGAGGCTGCGGTGAAGTCGCTGAAGTTCCATCTCACTCGCACTATCGGCGAAGCTCTGCTAACTTTCGAGGAACTCACGACTTGCGCAGATTGAAGCTGTGCTCAACTCTCGGCCACTGGAACCGCTCACTGATGACTGCTTAGCTCTGATTCCAGGACACTTCCTCATCGGTCAGGCACCCACGACTCTTCTGGAATCCTCTCTCGACCAGCTCAACGTCTCAGGGCTCACCAGATGGCAGCTCATTCAGCAAAAATTTCAAGGGTTCTGGAAGCGGTACTCCACTGGATATTTTCAACGACTTCAGTCGATATCCAAGTGGCACCACCCGACTCATCAAATCAAGATCGACTCACTGGTTCTGCTCTCCGACGAGAGGTACCCACTAACGAAGTGACCTCTCGCCCGAGCGACTGCTCTGCATCCAGGGAAGGATGGACTCACCAGGACCGTTACCATCAAGACAGCTCAAATGACGCTGACGCGGCCGATCGTTAAGCTCATCATCTTAGCAATTTCTCCTGCCTCAGAGTAGGACCAGTTCAGCTCACCGGCTCTTCATTCCTGGACTCGTTAACATCGATGGATTTAAGACCCGGACAGACCAACGAAGTTCAGGATGGAGACGACGACATTTCGAACCGGACCGGACTTACAACCCGCATGGATTGGGATGTCGTTAGGCCTAGCCCGCAGGACGAATCGTGGATCAGCTCAGGAAGATCATGGGTGGCTCAACGGAACCGCTCATCAAGAATATTTTGATCTTTGATTTCTGTTTCAGCTCACTAAAGGGAATCTAGCCATCAACCTGACAGTTGCTGACTGGTGGGGGAAAATGGTGGAAATCCGGCGATTCCCACTGACGGGCCGCACTGACACGTACACTCATTCACACACTTACTCAGGCGTCTCGCATGGCTCGCCGAACTGTTTCCAGCTCTGTAGATATCGCACTCACTCTTGGTGGTAGCACCTCCTGGACTACTCTGCTACTTACCTGCCCACTGGTCAACCAAATACAACTGCACCGCTCACACCTACGCTAGATTTCTTTAAAAATTGCCTACTAACGCACTCACACATGCAAACGCTTGCTCTTTCGCCACCTGTAGCCTTATCATACTAATTGGTTTTCCTTCTTCTCATGTTAACCGGAAAAGTGTATGCATCGCGCTTATCTTTTTGGTGATAATTCGACAGCTCTTTACTGGTTCGAAAATCCAAATCCATTAAATTAAAGCTCCGCTCAATAAACAGCTCAGCTCATTTGAACCTAGTTTAAGACAATTAATTAAACAACGGACGAATAAATTAAACAACACAATTAACCGCCTGGTGACGGGAATAAATCAAGTGATTTTTTAGTGCAGCTCTTGTATAAAAGTGTTTGTTTTTTCTGCCCGGCTCAGTCGCTCCACTGTGCGCTCATCCCTCTCGACCGAAACCAGATCCCGCTCATTAACCCTCACCGGTTAATTAACACTGACACACACCCAAATAGTGCGCAACCTTGATCAAAGAAACACTTAATATGCAACAGTTAATGCCATCTCAGTGTTTAATAAGCAGTGTTACGTGAACAATGAATGTCAAGGAAATTTTCGTGATGTGCGCGGGCTTATGGAACATTCTTCAGTTCTTCAGTTCGATTAGAAAATCAGTGAGGGCCTAGAAGGACGCTTTACCGAAATATGGAGTAAGTCACGAGCATTATCACGGTTATTTAGCTCAATTTTATTCAGACGTAACGTCTGCTTAAGTAACAGGTTCGAAACATTTTTCGAAACTGTTGCCAAATATCATCCTCCGTTATCCAGTCCGCCACAACAGTCGTGAGTGTGACGTGGACAGTGTCAACAGATTTCATGAAATCTCGACGTGTGTGTGTGTCCGCGCATGTGCGTGTGCGTGTGTAACGCTCCCGAGCGATCAGTTGTTGCGACCGGAATGAAGTTGGTCGTGATCGATTGATATCGTCAAGGACAAGATCGGAGTCCTTTGGGAGCAAAATCCTCCCACCTTTTTTTTTATTTTTTCCAAAAAAAGCGATAAAATGGGAATTTCATCTTATAATTCTTTTTGTTCACGCTCCTGAGCGATCAGTTAGTGCGATCGGGATGTAGTTGGTCGTGATCGATAGATTATGTCCAGATGTAGATGGAAGTCCTTTCGGAGCGAAATTCTCCTACCCCTTTTTGAGTCTTTCCCGAAAAAAGCAGTAAAAAGGGAAGTTCGTCTTATAATTCCTTCTCTTCACGCTCTCGGGCGATCAGTTGGTGCGATCGAGATGTAGTTGGTTAAGATCGATAGATTTTGTCAAGAAGTAGATCGGAGTCCTTTGTGAGCGAAAGCGTTCCCCCTCTTTTTGAGTTTTTTTTACGAAAAAAGCGGTAAAAAAGGAATTTCATCTTATTATTCCGGACGTGCATGCTCCCGGGTGATCAGTTGGTGCGATCGAGAGGGAGTTGGTCGCAACCCATAGATATTATCAAGGACAACATCGGCGTCTTCTGGGAGCAAAATCCTCCCACCCCTTTTTGAGTTTTTTACGAAAAAAGCGGTAAAAAGGGAATTTCGTTTTATAATTCCTTCTGTTCACCCTCCCGGGCGATCAGTTGGTGCGATCGCGATTTAGTTGGTCAAGATCGATAGATTTTGTCAAGAAGTAGATCGGAGTCTTTTGGGAGCGACAACGCCCGGCCCCTTTTTGAGTTAAAAAAAGGCGGTAAAAAGGGGAATTTCATCTTATAAGTCCATCTGTACACGCTCCCAGGCGATCTATTGGTGTGATCGGGATGGAGTCGGTCACGATGGATAGATTTGATGAAGAAGTTGAGTCGAAATCCTTTGAGAACCAAATTGCCGTACTCCCTTTTGAATTCTTCGAAAATTACGCACTACAAGAAATTTTGATCTGTCAATTCCTTCCGCTCACGCTTCCAGGCGAACGGTGATGGTGATCGGAATGGGGTTGCCCACGATTGATAAATGTCATCAAGAACAAGTTCTGATTAGTTTGGGTGTGAAATCCGCCCACCTCTTTATGCGTTTCAAAAAAAGCGGTAAAACGAGAATTTCATCTTATCTTTCTTTCTGTTCCCGCTCCCTGGTGATCAGTTAGTGCGATCGGGATGGAGTAGGCCGCGATCGATAGATCAACAATGATCAACAATGTTGATTATCAAGGACAAGATCAGAGTCCTTTGGAAGTGAAATCCTTCCACCCCTTCTTAATTTTTTTTTACAAAAAAGCGGTAAAACAGGTATTTCATCTAATAATTCCTTCCGCTCACACTCCCGGTCTCTGATTACGTTGGGAGCAAATTTCTCTCCCCCTTTTTGATTTTTTTTTAGCGAGGAATGATTAATTTTTGATTTCTTTCGTTCACACTCTCGCGCAGACAAGTCATCCGATCGAACAAATCTTGATCGCGATCGATAGGCATTAACTTTGTCTAGATCTCATTAGCGTGAGGGTGAAATCTCCCCAATTTGATTTGAGTTTTTTGCAAAATAAGGATTGTTGAAACTTTTATTTCTGAATTTTTGTCGTTCACTCTCCTGTGCCAATGTGTCATGTAATCAAGGTGGTTATCGCGTTTATGATGGTTATGATTTTACTCGGCGGCTATGGACTTGGTCAAGATTCCATTACCACAAGAGTAAAATTCCCCCACCCCCTTACCTTTTCCATTTTAGTATAATCGATTTCGAATAATGCTCTCAAAATTTCACAATTCACATTTTAACCTGTCCAAAAGTTATTTACGAGGCCCGTTGATGGCCGAATATAAAGAAACAGTCAGACAAGGTATTGGGAGATCGGCCTCAACTTGTTTTATTAGTATTTTACTCAGTTTTGCGGGGTATAATTTATTTATTATAGTAAATTTCGGATAGATTCTGTTATGCTTATCTTATGTATATAACACATTGCAATGGACCGTATTGACAGAAATTATCGGGGAGATTGCTGGCGCTTACGGAGAAGCTTCAACCACAAAATTTCATAGCGGTGGCGCCTGAACTACGGTGGAGTGCTTTACCCTGTGAGTCAAGCAGGGTACTCCTGCGATCGTAGTAGACGGAGTACAACGTGGAGACGAAGAAAGCACATAAGTGATGCTACGGAGGTCTTCCATTGAGTGGGCGCAGAATCTTGAGTGGCATTTAAACATGTACTGCCCCCCCCCCCTCCCCCCTAATGTAGACGAAGAGATGAAATCGACGTCAGTGGATTGAGATTTATAGTCTTGGCATTTTTGGCTTTCTATGGATGCCGCGTTTGCTTTTAGCTACTATGGTCTCAGACGCACCCTGCATTACTCACCGGTACATGATCTATTGTAGTTCCGGAGCCACCGCTATGAAAATCTGCCTCTCCATAATCGCTAGCAATCCCCCCCTATAATCTTGATGGTTACATTGTATCGTTCAATCAGTATAACGTTTAACATCGAACGAAGGAGTGGGGGTAACGCGATCATACGCAAAATGGAGGTGGTGAGGGTAGCATTTCATATTAAAAGTTATGCCGACTTCAGTACATATGAGGAATCCCAACCCACGCAGACGGCCAACATAATGAGACAGAACTCACGCTTTGGGATATGACAAAAATGTATGAAAGTCACGAAAATGCAAATTTATCATCGTACCTGTGGAGGGTTTTTTTTTATTCAATTAGTAAATGACAAAGGTGAAAATACCACCCGAAAGATAAACCGGCATTTAAATGAGGTATCTAACGATGATTTTGACTGTCATCGCGCGGTTAATTCGAAAAAAATTAATTCATTTTTTTTTTTTTTTGGAGGGGCTATGTATGTGTTGGGAGCTGTATATGATACACGACAGCTCTCCCTGTAACGTCAAATTGGCAGATACGCGATAGCGGATTTATCAGCTACTCACCTCAGTCACAAAGTACCGGATTGCGAGAGTTAGTGTAGTCTAACTTTTTTGAAATGATTTTGAAAAATCGAAAAATAAGTTTAGGAAACGGATAATTGGATCTCGGAAGTGTTTAATGATGGTACGAATTAAAATTAGTTTTTTTTTATTTCATAATTTATCGTCGCCATATTCATAGGCTACCACGCGACCGCGATTTGGCTACGTGTTATGTCCTATTGATGTAACTACAACGAAAGTGGCGCCATTCCAATAATTAAGAGCCAATATTTGAGCTGTGGATCTGTTTACCGCTAAACCTCTAATGAGGACTCCATCGATGTTGACTGGTTCACATTTAGAATTATTTAAATTGTGGGTTTCTTCTTAATAAATCTGAACTCCATTGGTTAGAAAAGCACAGTAACACTTTTGTTTCAAAACTTTAACTCGGAACCTCAAAATTTGAATAAAATACACTTGATAAACGTTATAATATTTAATTATTATTTGTCCATCCATATGCCCTGTTTGGGTCCTTACATTTTTGTCCCTTCCCCATAGTTGATAAACGTTATAATAATTTTATGTAAAACTTTAAGAGAAAACGAATTGAAGAGAGAAGCTCAAAACTTGTTCAGACAACCGTCACGAAGGAACTCACTAAGGTTCCGAGGGCACATTCAATTTTGAGGATTTCACGGTTTCGAATTCGTTCGAAACCACATTGGCGAGATTATTTTTCCCAAATTTTTCGTGTAAATTTTCAAATAAAAAATTTGAATTTTTGGGTTGCAAAAAAAATTTCCGAGCCTGGCAATCCAGGGAACACGTTACGAACACGGTATAACGTCTTGGTTGCGTATAAGTTTAGATTTGTTATTTTCCGAGCTAAAAATGCAAAAATGATACTTAAAAAGCATGTAGAAATGGTCTACTAGGCTATCGATTTACATTCGCACGATTAATTACGTGATTAGTTATTAATTTGATGAAATTAGTATTCATGTACATTATATGATACAAGCCCGTTAGGAAAATGCTGCGAGATGGCAACCGCATCGACTTCTCGACTACGTCGACGAAATTGATGGCAGTTGCCAGAGAAGATACACAAAAGAAGAGGCTCAGTTCTCCCGCTTCGCGGAGGGATGGCGCCACGGTAGGCTGATGGCTGGGTGAGTTGCCTGTGCTGGTACCTCGGCAGCAGCATTCCAGCTGTCACAGGAATAGGATAAAGAATGGGGTCTAGCTCTCCTCATTCTCAATGTTTTTTTTTATATTTCAGCCAATAGTCGTCATAGAACACATTAACATGTTTTCCCTGATGTCTATTAACTAAGTAAAACTCATCAATTTTTTATTTCGTGAGTTGTTGATAATATATATACGTCATAAGAAATAATTTGCTTTTAGCCAAATTAAAATACGCCACAAGAGTCAGTTGGGGGTCCGTCAAGCCCCACAAGATTCACTTGGTGGTCCGTCAAGCACCACGCGAGTCACTTGGAGGTTCGTGAAGCGTCAGGAGGGTGACTTGAGGTTCCGTCAAGCGCCACAAGAGTCACTTGGGGGTGCGCCCAGCGCCACAAGAGTCACTTGGAGGCCCCAAGTGCCACAAGAGTCACTTGGGGTTCTGTCAAGCGCCACGAGGGTCACTTGAGGTTCCGTCAAGTGCCACGAGGGTTACTTGGACGTCGGTCAAGCGTCACAAGAGTCACTTGGAGGTCCGTTAAGCGCCACAAGAATCAGTTGGGGGTCCGTCAAGCCCCACAAGAGTCACTTGGTGGTCCGTCAAGCACCACACGAATCACTTGGAGGTCCGTCAAATGCCACAAGAGTCACTTGGGGTTCCGTCAAGCGCCACGAGGGCCATTTCGAGGCCGGTGATGCGCCACAATAGTCACTTCGGGATCCGTCAAGCGCCACAATAGTCACTTCGGGGTCCCTCAAGCGCCACAAGAGTTAGTTGGAGGTCCGTGAAGCGTCAGAAGGGTCACTTGGAGGCCTGTCAAGTGTCACGAGGATGACTTGGAGGTCCGTCAAGCGCCAGAAGAGTCACTTGAGGGTCGGCCAACCGCCACAAGAGTCACTTGGAGGTCGGTCAAGTGCCACAAGAGTCACTTCGAAGTCCGTGAAGCATCAGGAGGCTCACTTGGAGTTCCGTAAAGGGTCACAAGAGTCACTAGGAGGCTCGTCAAACGTCACGACGGTCACTAGGAAGTAGGTCGCTTATGACGCTTGACCAACCTTCTACTGATACTTGTGACTCTTGACCGACCCCCTTGTGAACCTCGTGACGCTTGGCCGGCCTCCTAGTGACCCTCGTGACGATTGACGGATCCCCAAGTGACCCTCCTGACGGTTAACGGACCCGTAAGTGCCTCCTATGACACTGCAAGGACCTCCAACTGACACTCCTGACGCTTGCCCGACCTCCTAGTGACCCTCGTGGCGCCCGATTTTCCCGCGAGAACCTCTGGTGACGCTTCACTGACTTCCTAATGACTCTTGTGACGCTTGACCCACCTCCTACTGACACTTGTGACGGTCGACCGACCTCCTAGTGAACCTCGAGGCACTTGCCCCACGTCCTAGTGACTCTCGTGATACTTGACCGAGCTCCTAGTGACTCACGTGGTGTTTGACACCCGGTGGTGTTTGAAAACCCGTGAATACTAGTTCTACTATCGTACAAATTGCTGCATACATAGCTACTTGTATACTTAAGGAAGGTACAATTTCATTATTAATTATTATGGATACCCTGGGACCTAATTGTGGGTATAATTCCCATCGGTATGCTGAAAAAATGGATGGTGCACATGTGAAAGTAGCAGATCAGCGCGTCAACGACAACACTCGGGAAGGCAGAATGCTTCATAGGCAACAGCAAATTTATGTTTTGGAAACTTCCACAATGGCTGAAGAACTATTATATGGCCCAGAAATGGATGACTGAGTGTAAGTGATTTAATGATTCGTTTTTCTGTACGTAAATCTAGTGTGAAACTTTGAACGCGTTTTTCTCAAAACAATGTTCTTTGAACTGGTGACAACTGTAACTCGAATGCTGCTCAGTTGATTTTAATGAAATTTATACAGCTTTTAGAATACATAATAAACACAGGCCTGATCCACGGATTTTTTTTTTCAAAAATTTCGATTTTTTAGGGCCAATTAACTGTTGATTTTTCCCCAAAAATCTAGACATAAATTTCCTGATGGCGCCATTTCGTTAATTTTTAAAAAAAAAATCCTTCGATCCGGCCCAGGATTATTTATTTATAAAATGAATTTTTGTTATACGATTGATTCTAGATGAACCTCCAAGGACTTATCATTGTCACCGCAAGAACCTTTTTTTGGAACTGGGTTAACACACACAGCTATAGCTTCGGAAATAAATTTTTTTTTCCCAATTTTCATGCCTTCAAGTCAAAACATTGTATCATAATACTCTATCACTACTTTTGTAAAATAAAACGATATCATAGCAAAAAAAAAATACTGAAAATTCACATTTATTCGTGCCTCTGACTACTCCTAAACCCTTAAAGATTTTATTTCTGTTCTAAAATTTGTCAACATGGTTTGGCATAATACATGGAAATATAAATTATCTTTTAATTACTTCTTTCGTTGGTTCGGGGAACGGAGAATCATTTTTCAATAAAAATTTTCTGCTCAGTCCAAATTATTTCTTATTACAAAATAAACAGTTGATGTGTTTTATTTAGGAAGTAGACATCAGAGAAAACATGTTAATCTTCCCTATGACGACTATTGGCTGAAAATTAACAAAACCATTGAAAATGAGAACTACACCCCATTCTTTACCCTATTCCTGTCACAGCGGGAGTGCTACTGCAGAGTTACCAGCGCAGGCAACTCACGCAGCCATCAGCCGACCGTGGCGCCATCCCTCCGTTGGCAGGGAAAACTGACCCTCTACTTTGGGGTATCTTCTCTGGCAACTGCCGTTGATTGCACCGACCTAGTCAAGAAGTCGATGCGGTTGCCATCTCGCGGCATTTTTCTAACGGACTAGTATCATATGATGTATATCAATAATAATTTTATCAAATTAATAAATAATAATGTAATTAATCGTGCGAATATGAATCGGTAGCCTAGTAGACCATCTCTACATGATTTTTCAATCTCATTTTTGCATTTTTAGCCCGGAAAATAACAAATCCAATCTTACAGGCAACCAACACGTTATACCGTCTTCCTTGGATCACCAGGGAGGGAATACTCAATTCCGATGTATCAGACGACTCTGAATCGTTTGAGGCCTCATTTTCGGAATTTTTTTTTTCCCATTTTTCTCATAAATTTTCAAATAAATAGTTTGAATCATTGAGTTGCAAGAAAAAGTTTTTTTTTTATTGGAAGAAAAAAGTTCCGAGGGAATAGTCAATTCCGACGTTTCAGATGATTCTGAATCATTTGAATATACATGTGAAGAACGTTTTTTTCGGATTTTTTCAAAAGAAAACTAATGTAAAGCGATAGGGAGAGAGAAAGATAGAGCGTGCACGCTCGACTCGACATGCAAAATCATTTTCCATTTGGAACTAGATATTTTGGTATTTAATTCCCACTCCACACTATGTCGGACTCAAAAACATTGCACTTTCCCGGGCGTGAGCCTCATGACGAATTCCGATTCTCCCTCAGCCAAATATGACAATTTGTAAAAAAAATTTTCCGGGCCCCTGACAATCTGTGATGGCATTGTCGGTCCTGCTGTATTAAAATTTTCACCTGCATCGACGCAGCGGCTACTCGCATGTAGCTTCTGGAACTGACCCTAAACGGGGAGGTCGTACGATCGCCACTCGCGAAAAAAATCCCTCCATCCGCGCCTTAACATTCCAGATTATAGGGGGATTGTTAGCGCTGATGGAGAGGCAAAATTCCATAGCGGTCGCGCCTGAACTACGAAAGACTATGTACCTGTGGGTAATGTAGGGCACGTCTCAGACCGTAGTGAATTCACATGAGCTTAGCCGACCAATGTTTGATTTCTAGAATTAAACTTGTCAGATCGATTGCTCGTCGTTTGACGATGCTTGACGTGCGTTTACTACTATTTGATAGTAAACCATTGAATTTTAAACATATTAGAAAGATTCACTCAAGTAACTAGGTGACCATTATCGAAAATTACTTGCAGTCAGTTTTTCTTTTGATCAAAAGCGAATTGTTTGACGGTTCATAATGAATCACTATTGTTGTAATAAGTTTGAGTTCATATAATTATAAAGAAGTATCTATTTTAATTATTTCTGTTTACAATCTCATTTGCTCTCCTCTCTTACACTGTCCAACCTTCACCACCACTCCAATTCTCCTTAGCAACACCTAGTCTGTTCCTTTGCCCTGTCAAGGCTCCACCGACACAAATACAAATGTATTCCTATTCTAGCCTACCTCTGTACCTTAGTATTTTGTCAGTCTTCATCCTTATTCCAATCATTATCTTAGTTTTAATTCTTGTCTCAATTTAACGAACTCTGTTTCACATAGCGCCTTCGTTAGGATATCTGCAATGTTTGATTCTGTATATATATTAACAATGTCAATTTGACGTTTCTCATAATTGTCATACACATCGTGCTATTGTACTTCAATGTACTTCCATCTTTTTGATGAATGACGACTCTTAGCACCTCTGGAAACTACTTAAGTAGTTAACACTGAAGGCAATGTCCGGCCTAGGGCTAATACTGATATATAGCAATTCACCAATTAAATTTAGATATTTCACCTGTTCATTAGTTTCATCAGCTGGCTCGAGTTTCAAATTTGTTTCCATAGAAGTTTTGTACAATTGTGTATTATCCAAATCATCCTTCTTAGCTACAGACTCGATATAATTTTCCTGGCACAACGTCATCACATTTCTCTTTAAATCGTATTTAATGTCAATACCAATGTAGTCGCTCACTTGGTCCATAGCTTTCATTCTGAAACGCTTTGATAATTTTGATTTTACCTCTCGAATTTCTGTCATGTTTTTACCACAAATTGACAAAACATCAACAAATATAATTATACTGGCTGTGCCACTACTGATCACTCTAATTTTCAGGGTGGACGGGGCATGAAATTAGGAATTGAAAGTTCGGTAATTGGCACTTATAACGCCTCCTACCAGTTTTCACTTAAAACCGAATGGATTCACCACTTAGTACCTCAACTAAGTATAATCCCCAATGAAATGAAGGGGGACTCAATTAGGTGAAAAGTTAGGTGGGTGGGAGATGAACACCTTTGAGCACCATGGTGCACTTTTTGGGGTTCATTCCAGCCGCGTCCCCGTCGCGAACCCTGGGTAACACTAAGTGCTGGAGAGG